>CAUIJW010000097.1:0-2500 GCA_960531205.1 Andrena bicolor
AAGGTAATACGTACGGAATGCAACGAGACACAAGGATCAATGGTCGTTTTTAGCGATTGGACGAATTTGTGTTCGGACGATGGTGCGGAAGGACTCTGAAAACTCGCGGGACTTTGAAATATTTCGGAGCGAATGGAGTTTTTTCGCGATTTTCTCGAAAACCAGCGCGACGACCGCGGTCGAACCATTAATGTAATACGTACGGAATGCAACGAGACACAAGGATCAATGGTCCGTTTTTAGCGATTGGACGAATTTGTGTTCGGACGATGGTGCGGAAAGACTCTGAAAACTCGCGGGACTTTGAAATATTTCGGAGCGAATGGAGTTTTTCGCGATTTTCTCGAAAACCAGCGCGACGACCGCGGTCGAACCATTAATGTAATACGTACGGAATGCAACGAGACACAAGGATCAATGGTCGTTTTTAGCGATTGGACGAATTTGTGTTCGGACGATGGTGCGGAAAGACTCTGAAAACTCGCGGGACTTTGAAATATTTCGGAGCGAATGGAGTTTTTCGCGATTTTCTCGAAAACCAGCGCGACGACCGCGGTCGAACCATTAAGGTAATACGTACGGAATGCAACGAGACACAAGGATCAATGGTCGTTTTTAGCGATTGGACGAATTTGTGTTCGGACGAAGGTGCGGAGGGACTCTGAATACTCGCGGGACTTTGAAATATTTCGGAGCGAATGGGGTTTTTCGTGATGTTCTCGAAAACCAGCGCGACGACCGCGGTTCGAACCATTAATGTAATACGTACGGAATGCAACGAGACACAAGGATCAATGGTCGTTTTTAGCGATTGGACGAATTTGTGTTCGGACGAAGGTGCGGAGGGACTCTGAATACTCGCGGGACTTTGAAATATTTCGGAGCGAATGGGGTTTTTCGTGATGTTCTCGAAAACCAGCGCGACGACCGCGGTCGAACCATTAATGTAATACGTACGGAATGCAACGAGACACAAGGATCAATGGTCGTTTTTAGCGATTGGACGAATTTGTGTTCGGACGATGGTGCGGAAAGACTCTGAAAACTCGCGGGACTTTGAAATATTTCGGAGCGAATGGGGTTTTTCGTGATGTTCTCGAAAACCAGCGCGACGACCGCGGTCGAACCATTAATGTAATACGTACGGAATGCAACGAGACACAAGGATCAATGGTCGTTTTTAGCGATTGGACGAATTTGTGTTCGGACGATGGTGCGGAAAGACTCTGAAAACTCGCGGGACTTTGAAATATTTCGGAGCGAATGGAGTTTTTCGCGATTTTCTCGAAAACCAGCGCGACGACCGCGGTCGAACCATTAATGTAATACGTACGGAATGCAACGAGACACAAGGATCAATGGTCGTTTTTAGCGATTGGACGAATTTGTGTTCGGACGATGGTGCGGAAAGACTCTGAAAACTCGCGGGACTTTGAAATATTTCGGAGCGAATGGGGTTTTTCGTGATGTTCTCGAAAACCAGCGCGACGACCGAGGTCGAACCATTAATGTAATACGTACGGAATGCAACGAGACACAAGGATCAATGGTCGTTTTTAGCGATTGGACGAATTTGTGTTCGGACGAAGGTGCGGAGGGACTCTGAATACTCGCGGGACTTTGAAATATTTCGGAGCGAATGGGGTTTTTCGTGATGTTCTCGAAAACCAGCGCGACGACCGCGGTCGAACCATTAATGTAATACGTACGGAATGCAACGAGACACAAGGATCAATGGTCGTTTTTAGCGATTGGACGAATTTGTGTTCGGACGATGGTGCGGAAAGACTCTGAAAACTCGCGGGACTTTGAAATATTTCGGAGCGAATGGAGTTTTTCGCGATTTTCTCGAAAACCAGCGCGACGACCGCGGTCGAACCATTAAGGTAATACGTACGGAATGCAACGAGACACAAGGATCAATGGTCGTTTTTAGCGATTGGACGAATTTGTGTTCGGACGAAGGTGCGGAGGGACTCTGAATACTCGCGGGACTTTGAAATATTTCGGAGCGAATGGGGTTTTTCGTGATGTTCTCGAAAACCAGCGCGACGACCGCGGTCGAACCATTAATGTAATACGTACGGAATGCAACGAGACACAAGGATCAATGGTCGTTTTTAGCGATTGGACGAATTTGTGTTCGGACGAAGGTGCGGAGGGACTCTGAATACTCGCGGGACTTTGAAATATTTCGGAGCGAATGGGGTTTTTCGTGATGTTCTCGAAAACCAGCGCGACGACCGCGGTCGAACCATTAATGTAATACGTACGGAATGCAACGAGACACAAGGATCAATGGTCGTTTTTAGCGATTGGACGAATTTGTGTTCGGACGATGGTGCGGAAAGACTCTGAAAACTCGCGGGACTTTGAAATATTTCGGAGCGAATGGGGTTTTTCGTGATGTTCTCGAAAACCAGCGCGACGACCGCGGTCGAACCATTAATGTAATACGTACGGAATGCAACGAGACACAAGGATCAATGGTCGTTTTTAG
>CAUIJW010000097.1:15000-19265 GCA_960531205.1 Andrena bicolor
TGGGCGTAAACCGCCGCTACAACAGACCGTCCGCCCGGCACGCTGGGACTTAGCCGCGGAGAGCGTCGGATACAAGAGTAAAACGACTAAACGAATTATGATAAACAATCGCCGCGAACATTACCACGATAAATACCCGGTCCCAAACGACATTCAAAAAATAATTTCTCGGCACTTTGAAATATTTCGGAGCTAATGGAGTTTTTCGCGATTTTCTCGAAAACCAGCGCGACGACCGCGGTCGAACCATTAAGGTAATACGTACGGAATGCAACGAGACACATGGATCAATGGTCGTTTTTAGCGATTGGACGAATTTGTGTTCAGACGAAGGTGCGGAGGGACTCTGAATACTCGCGGGACTTTGAAATATTTCGGAGCGAATGGAGTTTTTCGCGATTTTCTCGAAAACCAGCGCGACGACCGCGGTCGAACCATTAAGGTAATACGTACGGAATGCAACGAGACACATGGATCAATGGTCGTTTTTAGCGATTGGACGAATTTGTGTTCAGACGAAGGTGCGGAGGGACTCTGAATACTCGCGGGACTTTGAAATATTTCGGAGCGAATGGAGTTTTTCGCGATTTTCTCGAAAACCAGCGCGACGACCGCGGTCGAACCATTAAGGTAATACGTACGGAATGCAACGAGACACATGGATCAATGGTCGTTTTTAGCGATTGGACGAATTTGTGTTCAGACGAAGGTGCGGAGGGACTCTGAATACTCGCGGGACTTTGAAATATTTCGGAGCGAATGGAGTTTTTCGCGATTTTCTCGAAAACCAGCGCGACGACCGCGGTCGAACCATTAAGGTAATACGTACGGAATGCAACGAGACACAAGGATCAATGGTCGTTTTTAGCGATTGGACGAATTTGTGTTCGGACGATGGTGCGGAAAGACTCTGAAAACTCGCGGGACTTTGAAATATTTCGGAGCGAATGGAGTTTTTCGCGATTTTCTCGAAAACCAGCGCGACGACCGCGGTCGAACCATTAAGGTAATACGTACGGAATGCAACGAGACACAAGGATCAATGGTCGTTTTTAGCGATTGGACGAATTTGTGTTCGGACGATGGTGCGGAAGGACTCTGAAAACTCGCGGGACTTTGAAATATTTCGGAGCGAATGGAGTTTTTCGCGATTTTCTCGAAAACCAGCGCGACGACCGCGGTCGAACCATTAATGTAATACGTACGGAATGCAACGAGACACAAGGATCAATGGTCGTTTTTAGCGATTGGACGAATTTGTGTTCGGACGATGGTGCGGAAAGACTCTGAAAACTCGCGGGACTTTGAAATATTTCGGAGCGAATGGAGTTTTTCGCGATTTTCTCGAAAACCAGCGCGACGACCGCGGTCGAACCATTAATGTAATACGTACGGAATGCAACGAGACACAAGGATCAATGGTCGTTTTTAGCGATTGGACGAATTTGTGTTCGGACGATGGTGCGGAAAGACTCTGAAAACTCGCGGGACTTTGAAATATTTCGGAGCGAATGGAGTTTTTCGCGATTTTCTCGAAAACCAGCGCGACGACCGCGGTCGAACCATTAAGGTAATACGTACGGAATGCAACGAGACACAAGGATCAATGGTCGTTTTTAGCGATTGGACGAATTTGTGTTCGGACGAAGGTGCGGAGGGACTCTGAATACTCGCGGGACTTTGAAATATTTCGGAGCGAATGGGGTTTTTCGTGATGTTCTCGAAAACCAGCGCGACGACCGCGGTCGAACCATTAATGTAATACGTACGGAATGCAACGAGACACAAGGATCAATGGTCGTTTTTAGCGATTGGACGAATTTGTGTTCGGACGAAGGTGCGGAGGGACTCTGAATACTCGCGGGACTTTGAAATATTTCGGAGCGAATGGGGTTTTTCGTGATGTTCTCGAAAACCAGCGCGACGACCGCGGTCGAACCATTAATGTAATACGTACGGAATGCAACGAGACACAAGGATCAATGGTCGTTTTTAGCGATTGGACGAATTTGTGTTCGGACGATGGTGCGGAAAGACTCTGAAAACTCGCGGGACTTTGAAATATTTCGGAGCGAATGGGGTTTTTCGTGATGTTCTCGAAAACCAGCGCGACGACCGCGGTCGAACCATTAATGTAATACGTACGGAATGCAACGAGACACAAGGATCAATGGTCGTTTTTAGCGATTGGACGAATTTGTGTTCGGACGATGGTGCGGAAAGACTCTGAAAACTCGCGGGACTTTGAAATATTTCGGAGCGAATGGAGTTTTTCGCGATTTTCTCGAAAACCAGCGCGACGACCGCGGTCGAACCATTAATGTAATACGTACGGAATGCAACGAGACACAAGGATCAATGGTCGTTTTTAGCGATTGGACGAATTTGTGTTCGGACGATGGTGCGGAAAGACTCTGAAAACTCGCGGGACTTTGAAATATTTCGGAGCGAATGGGGTTTTTCGTGATGTTCTCGAAAACCAGCGCGACGACCGAGGTCGAACCATTAATGTAATACGTACGGAATGCAACGAGACACAAGGATCAATGGTCGTTTTTAGCGATTGGACGAATTTGTGTTCGGACGAAGGTGCGGAGGGACTCTGAATACTCGCGGGACTTTGAAATATTTCGGAGCGAATGGGGTTTTTCGTGATGTTCTCGAAAACCAGCGCGACGACCGCGGTCGAACCATTAATGTAATACGTACGGAATGCAACGAGACACAAGGATCAATGGTCGTTTTTAGCGATTGGACGAATTTGTGTTCGGACGATGGTGCGGAAAGACTCTGAAAACTCGCGGGACTTTGAAATATTTCGGAGCGAATGGAGTTTTTCGCGATTTTCTCGAAAACCAGCGCGACGACCGCGGTCGAACCATTAAGGTAATACGTACGGAATGCAACGAGACACAAGGATCAATGGTCGTTTTTAGCGATTGGACGAATTTGTGTTCGGACGAAGGTGCGGAGGGACTCTGAATACTCGCGGGACTTTGAAATATTTCGGAGCGAATGGGGTTTTTCGTGATGTTCTCGAAAACCAGCGCGACGACCGCGGTCGAACCATTATGTAATACGTACGGAATGCAACGAGACACAAGGATCAATGGTCGTTTTTAGCGATTGACGAATTTGTGTTCGGACGAAGGTGCGGAGGGGACTCTGAATACTCGCGGGACTTTGAAATATTTCGGAGCGAATGGGGTTTTTCGTGATGTTCTCGAAAACCAGCGCGACGACCGCGGTCGAACCATTAATGTAATACGTACGGAATGCAACGAGACACAAGGATCAATGGTCGTTTTTAGCGATTGGACGAATTTGTGTTCGGACGATGGTGCGGAAAGACTCTGAAAACTCGCGGGACTTTGAAATATTTCGGAGCGAATGGGGTTTTTCGTGATGTTCTCGAAAACCAGCGCGACGACCGCGGTCGAACCATTAATGTAATACGTACGGAATGCAACGAGACACAAGGATCAATGGTCGTTTTTAGCGATTGGACGAATTTGTGTTCGGACGAAGGTGCGGAGGGACTCTGAATACTCGCGGGACTTTGAAATATTTCGGAGCGAATGGGGTTTTTCGTGATGTTCTCGAAACCCAGCGCGACGACCGCGGTCGAACCATTAATGTAATACGTACGGAATGCAACGAGACACAAGGATCAATGGTCGTTTTTAGCGATTGACGAATTTGTGTTCGGACGAAGGTGCCGAGGGACTCTGAATACTCGCGGACTTTGAAATATTTCGGAGCGAATGGGGAGTTTTTCGTGATTTGGTTAGGTTTTCTCTCCAGCGGCGTATTGTTGCGCAGCCGAAATTGTCAAAGTCCCAGCGGCGTATTTCTTCGCCGTTTGTTATGTTTGCTCTTCAGCGACGTACTGCTTCGTCACCGAAATTATCCAAGTCTCAACGGCGTATTGCTTTGCCGCCGATTAATGTTCCAAGTCCCAGCGACGTATTGCTTCGCCGCCGACGTAATCAAATTTCCAGCGGCGTATTGCTTCGCCGCCGAAATGATCAAAGTCCCAGCGGCGCATTGCTTCGCCGCCGAAATGATCAAAGTCCCAGCGGCGTATTGCTTTGCCGCCGAAGTAATCAAATATCTAGCGGCGTATTGCTTCGCCGCCGAAATGATCAAAGTCCCAGCGGCGCATTGCTTCGCCGCCGAAATGATCAAAGTCCCAGCGGCGTATTGCTTTGCCGCCGAAGTAATCAAATATCTAGCGGCGTATTGCTTCGCCGCCGAAATGATCA
>CAUIJW010000098.1:0-2500 GCA_960531205.1 Andrena bicolor
TCTGAAAACTCGCGGGACTTTGAAATATTTCGGAGCGAATGGAGTTTTTCGCGATTTTCTCGAAAACCAGCGCGACGACCGCGGTCGAACCATTAAGGTAATACGTACGGAATGCAACGAGACACAAGGATCAATGGTCGTTTTTAGCGATTGGACGAATTTGTGTTCGGACGAAGGTGCGGAGGGACTCTGAATACTCGCGGGACTTTGAAATATTTCGGAGCGAATGGGGTTTTTCGTGATGTTCTCGAAAACCAGCGCGACGACCGCGGTCGAACCATTAATGTAATACGTACGGAATGCAACGAGACACAAGGATCAATGGTCGTTTTTAGCGATTGGACGAATTTGTGTTCGGACGAAGGTGCGGAGGGACTCTGAATACTCGCGGGACTTTGAAATATTTCGGAGCGAATGGGGTTTTTCGTGATGTTCTCGAAAACCAGCGCGACGACCGCGGTCGAACCATTAATGTAATACGTACGGAATGCAACGAGACACAAGGATCAATGGTCGTTTTTAGCGATTGGACGAATTTGTGTTCGGACGATGGTGCGGAAAGACTCTGAAAACTCGCGGGACTTTGAAATATTTCGGAGCGAATGGGGTTTTTCGTGATGTTCTCGAAAACCAGCGCGACGACCGCGGTCGAACCATTAATGTAATACGTACGGAATGCAACGAGACACAAGGATCAATGGTCGTTTTTAGCGATTGGACGAATTTGTGTTCGGACGATGGTGCGGAAAGACTCTGAAAACTCGCGGGACTTTGAAATATTTCGGAGCGAATGGAGTTTTTCGCGATTTTCTCGAAAACCAGCGCGACGACCGCGGTCGAACCATTAATGTAATACGTACGGAATGCAACGAGACACAAGGATCAATGGTCGTTTTTAGCGATTGGACGAATTTGTGTTCGGACGATGGTGCGGAAAGACTCTGAAAACTCGCGGGACTTTGAAATATTTCGGAGCGAATGGGGTTTTTCGTGATGTTCTCGAAAACCAGCGCGACGACCGAGGTCGAACCATTAATGTAATACGTACGGAATGCAACGAGACACAAGGATCAATGGTCGTTTTTAGCGATTGGACGAATTTGTGTTCGGACGAAGGTGCGGAGGGACTCTGAATACTCGCGGGACTTTGAAATATTTCGGAGCGAATGGGGTTTTTCGTGATGTTCTCGAAAACCAGCGCGACGACCGCGGTCGAACCATTAATGTAATACGTACGGAATGCAACGAGACACAAGGATCAATGGTCGTTTTTAGCGATTGGACGAATTTGTGTTCGGACGATGGTGCGGAAAGACTCTGAAAACTCGCGGGACTTTGAAATATTTCGGAGCGAATGGAGTTTTTCGCGATTTTCTCGAAAACCAGCGCGACGACCGCGGTCGAACCATTAAGGTAATACGTACGGAATGCAACGAGACACAAGGATCAATGGTCGTTTTTAGCGATTGGACGAATTTGTGTTCGGACGAAGGTGCGGAGGGACTCTGAATACTCGCGGGACTTTGAAATATTTCGGAGCGAATGGGGTTTTTCGTGATGTTCTCGAAAACCAGCGCGACGACCGCGGTCGAACCATTAATGTAATACGTACGGAATGCAACGAGACACAAGGATCAATGGTCGTTTTTAGCGATTGGACGAATTTGTGTTCGGACGATGGTGCGGAAAGACTCTGAAAACTCGCGGGACTTTGAAATATTTCGGAGCGAATGGAGTTTTTCGCGATTTTCTCGAAAACCAGCGCGACGACCGCGGTCGAACCATTAATGTAATACGTACGGAATGCAACGAGACACAAGGATCAATGGTCGTTTTTAGCGATTGGACGAATTTGTGTTCGGACGATGGTGCGGAAAGACTCTGAAAACTCGCGGGACTTTGAAATATTTCGGAGCGAATGGGGTTTTTCGTGATGTTCTCGAAAACCAGCGCGACGACCGAGGTCGAACCATTAATGTAATACGTACGGAATGCAACGAGACACAAGGATCAATGGTCGTTTTTAGCGATTGGACGAATTTGTGTTCGGACGAAGGTGCGGAGGGACTCTGAATACTCGCGGGACTTTGAAATATTTCGGAGCGAATGGGGTTTTTCGTGATGTTCTCGAAAACCAGCGCGACGACCGCGGTCGAACCATTAATGTAATACGTACGGAATGCAACGAGACACAAGGATCAATGGTCGTTTTTAGCGATTGGACGAATTTGTGTTCGGACGATGGTGCGGAAAGACTCTGAAAACTCGCGGGACTTTGAAATATTTCGGAGCGAATGGAGTTTTTCGCGATTTTCTCGAAAACCAGCGCGACGACCGCGGTCGAACCATTAAGGTAATACGTACGGAATGCAACGAGACACAAGGATCAATGGTCGTTTTTAGCGATTGGACGAATTTGTGTTCGGACGAAGGTGCGGAGGGACTCTGAATACTCGCGGGACTTTGAAATATTTCGGAGCGAATGGGGTTTTTCGTGATG
>CAUIJW010000098.1:15000-17500 GCA_960531205.1 Andrena bicolor
GAGTTTTTCGCGATTTTCTCGAAAACCAGCGCGACGACCGCGGTCGAACCATTAAGGTAATACGTACGGAATGCAACGAGACACATGGATCAATGGTCGTTTTTAGCGATTGGACGAATTTGTGTTCAGACGAAGGTGCGGAGGGACTCTGAATACTCGCGGGACTTTGAAATATTTCGGAGCGAATGGAGTTTTTCGCGATTTTCTCGAAAACCAGCGCGACGACCGCGGTCGAACCATTAAGGTAATACGTACGGAATGCAACGAGACACATGGATCAATGGTCGTTTTTAGCGATTGGACGAATTTGTGTTCAGACGAAGGTGCGGAGGGACTCTGAATACTCGCGGGACTTTGAAATATTTCGGAGCGAATGGAGTTTTTCGCGATTTTCTCGAAAACCAGCGCGACGACCGCGGTCGAACCATTAAGGTAATACGTACGGAATGCAACGAGACACAAGGATCAATGGTCGTTTTTAGCGATTGGACGAATTTGTGTTCGGACGATGGTGCGGAAAGACTCTGAAAACTCGCGGGACTTTGAAATATTTCGGAGCGAATGGAGTTTTTCGCGATTTTCTCGAAAACCAGCGCGACGACCGCGGTCGAACCATTAAGGTAATACGTACGGAATGCAACGAGACACAAGGATCAATGGTCGTTTTTAGCGATTGGACGAATTTGTGTTCGGACGATGGTGCGGAAGGACTCTGAAAACTCGCGGGACTTTGAAATATTTCGGAGCGAATGGGGTTTTTCGTGATGTTCTCGAAAACCAGCGCGACGACCGCGGTCGAACCATTAATGTAATACGTACGGAATGCAACGAGACACAAGGATCAATGGTCGTTTTTAGCGATTGGACGAATTTGTGTTCGGACGATGGTGCGGAAGGACTCTGAAAACTCGCGGGACTTTGAAATATTTCGGAGCGAATGGGGTTTTTCGTGATGTTCTCGAAAACCAGCGCGACGACCGCGGTCGAACCATTAATGTAATACGTACGGAATGCAACGAGACACAAGGATCAATGGTCGTTTTTAGCGATTGGACGAATTTGTGTTCGGACGATGGTGCGGAAAGACTCTGAAAACTCGCGGGACTTTGAAATATTTCGGAGCGAATGGAGTTTTTCGCGATTTTCTCGAAAACCAGCGCGACGACCGCGGTCGAACCATTAAGGTAATACGTACGGAATGCAACGAGACACAAGGATCAATGGTCGTTTTTAGCGATTGGACGAATTTGTGTTCGGACGAAGGTGCGGAGGGACTCTGAATACTCGCGGGACTTTGAAATATTTCGGAGCGAATGGGGTTTTTCGTGATGTTCTCGAAAACCAGCGCGACGACCGCGGTCGAACCATTAATGTAATACGTACGGAATGCAACGAGACACAAGGATCAATGGTCGTTTTTAGCGATTGGACGAATTTGTGTTCGGACGAAGGTGCGGAGGGACTCTGAATACTCGCGGGACTTTGAAATATTTCGGAGCGAATGGGGTTTTTCGTGATGTTCTCGAAAACCAGCGCGACGACCGCGGTCGAACCATTAATGTAATACGTACGGAATGCAACGAGACACAAGGATCAATGGTCGTTTTTAGCGATTGGACGAATTTGTGTTCGGACGATGGTGCGGAAAGACTCTGAAAACTCGCGGGACTTTGAAATATTTCGGAGCGAATGGGGTTTTTCGTGATGTTCTCGAAAACCAGCGCGACGACCGCGGTCGAACCATTAATGTAATACGTACGGAATGCAACGAGACACAAGGATCAATGGTCGTTTTTAGCGATTGGACGAATTTGTGTTCGGACGATGGTGCGGAAAGACTCTGAAAACTCGCGGGACTTTGAAATATTTCGGAGCGAATGGAGTTTTTCGCGATTTTCTCGAAAACCAGCGCGACGACCGCGGTCGAACCATTAATGTAATACGTACGGAATGCAACGAGACACAAGGATCAATGGTCGTTTTTAGCGATTGGACGAATTTGTGTTCGGACGATGGTGCGGAAAGACTCTGAAAACTCGCGGGACTTTGAAATATTTCGGAGCGAATGGGGTTTTTCGTGATGTTCTCGAAAACCAGCGCGACGACCGAGGTCGAACCATTAATGTAATACGTACGGAATGCAACGAGACACAAGGATCAATGGTCGTTTTTAGCGATTGGACGAATTTGTGTTCGGACGAAGGTGCGGAGGGACTCTGAATACTCGCGGGACTTTGAAATATTTCGGAGCGAATGGGGTTTTTCGTGATGTTCTCGAAAACCAGCGCGACGACCGCGGTCGAACCATTAATGTAATACGTACGGAATGCAACGAGACACAAGGATCAATGGTCGTTTTTAGCGATTGGACGAATTTGTGTTCGGACGATGGTGCGGAAAGACTCTGAAAACTCGCGGGACTTTGAAATATTTCGGAGCGAATGGAGTTTTTCGCGATTTTCTCGAAAACCAGCGCGACGACCGCGGTCGAACCATTAAG
>CAUIJW010000098.1:22500-25000 GCA_960531205.1 Andrena bicolor
CCTCCATCAGGGTTTCCCCTGACTTCGTCCTGACCAGGCATAGTTCACCATCTTTCGGGTCCCAACGTGTACGCTCTAGGTGCGCCTCTTCTCGCAATGAGAACGAGACGCCCCGGGAGTGCGAGGCCGCATCGTAACGCGGCCGATCCTCCCTCGGTCGACGCAAAGGTCGACCTTCACTTTCATTCCGCCTTTAGGTTTCTTTCTCCCAATGACTCGCGCACATGTTAGACTCCTTGGTCCGTGTTTCAAGACGGGTCCTGAGAGTACCCAAAGCAGTAGCGTCGCCGACCGGTAATTCGAAGCTTGGCCCAGTCCAAGGACACCGCCTGCTAACAGCTAGCCAGGCCCGGGGACGGCACCAGGTCCGTGCCTCCGGGTAAGAACTGACCGGGCTTGCGGCGGGCCTGACGCACGCACATTCGAAAATGGATTGGTTGCGGCCCGATACCGTCTCAGAGTACCGTCGCGCAGCCGGCCGGGCGGCCGAGGGTCTGTCGCGTGCTCTGGGAGCAACGAAACAGGCAACCGCTCGGGCCGTAGACCGACACGCAACGGGTCGCGACGTTCTACTAGGGGAGAAGTGCACGACTACGTGGCCGGAACATTCGCCGCCGGTGGTGTACCCTCGCTAATGGAACCACGAAGGTCCACCCGGAGTATCGCGCACCGACGGGAGCCAGCCTCGTCGACGATGAATCTCCCCATTCGATCTTTTGGGTTTCTCAGGTTTACCCCTGAACGGTTTCACGTACTCTTGAACTCTCTCTCTTCAAAGTTCTTTTCAACTTTCCCTCACGGTACTTGTTCGCTATCGGTCTCGTGGTTGTATTTAGCCTTAGATGGAGTTTACCACCCACTTAGGGTTGCACTCTCAAGCAACCCGACTCTATGGAGAGATCCTCCCGAAACGCGTACCGGTCGCTACGGGCCTGGCACCCTCTCCGGGTAAGTGGCCCCATTCAAGATGGACTTGGACGCGGTGCGACGTCACGGGATAAACGGATCCTCCTGAACACTACAATTCCCTGCGGCGGAACCGCGGGATTCAGTGCTGGGCTAATTCCTGTTCGCTCGCCGCTACTAAGGAAATCCTTGTTAGTTTCTTTTCCTCCGCTTAGTAATATGCTTAAATTCAGCGGGTAATCTCGCCTACTCTGAGGTCGTCAATCGTTATTATATTATATATAAATATATTGTGTCCCACCAGAGAAAAAAAAGCAGAGACCGCCAAGTAGAGAGAAGATATTTTGGAGAAACGGGCGCGTGCCTCCGGTATTATAATCGTGCTCCCTCTTTTGGATATACTTTACCTCGAACGGGCCTACATCCAGAGGTGCCATCGCACGATTCCAGAGAAAAGGTATGATTGAAACTCTCTTCTTCTCTTGTAGAGAGAATTAGAGTCCCCCCTACCTCTATTTGCGCCTCGCCAAAGTGTCTTTTCGTCGCGCATCGTCGATTCGATCCGGTTTTTACTTTAACGTCCGTCCGCTATTATTAGCTTTGAGATTCCGCTATCCCTTCACGCCTCGAGCAGTGTGAGAACTCTCGCAGCAGTGGGAACCGTGGAAAAATAAGCTTTTCCGTGGACTGGACGACCGGTGAGACACGCGGTCTCGTATGCGATCGACCAACAACGCGACAAAGACATGGGGCGATCGGGGAGACTCGTCTTCTTCAATTCTACGAAGAAGAGTCTTCTTACACACCTTTCGCGGCATCGGCGCCTTTTTGGTTCGTCGAAGTTCAAATTCGCGCAGCCGCGCCAACGAGGATTCCGGGGTACAGAAACGTTTTAAACGACGTGTGGAGCAATCACTCTTCTCATCGGACGTTTGGCACAAACACTCTTTGTGTGTCGACGGAACGTGGCCATAGGGAGGGAATAAATATAGGGCGGCTAGGCGAGGACACACGCGCAACGACGGGGAAATACATCGACCCGATCATGTTAACGAGTGGTTTTCTATAATTTATCATCCCGCACAGAGCCTCCACCATTATTCATGTACACCACCCTTTGGATCTTCACGGCGTCCCGAAGAACGAGTGTGTGTTGTGCCCTCGATGTATAGATTGACTTTTCTCTCTCACTTGTCGTCAACGACGACCCTCTTTTTAAAATCCCTGGGGCCGCGTGAACGCAACGATACACAGATCGGCGCACATATGACGCGCACTCCGCTCTTTCTCTCCATCTATCTTGTATCTCACCCGCTCTTTGATCTCTCTCTTTCTCAGGACAAATTTATCATTTCAGGCGACGTCGGGAGCACGGTAAAAGATCTCGCGCGGGACGCGAAGGCAGCAAACTCTAAAACGCCAGTGCGAGCCGAGAGAGGTCGCGCTGTGTGTGATGATCCAGGGAGCGGTGCAGCACACGGGCGGTCGTTATAAAGCAACGACGCACAACGCCGTGAAAGCACGCACGCACGCGAGTCCCAACGCGATCATTCATCACGACATTTCGCCTCTCTTTCTGGTTCTCGCACGGGAT
>CAUIJW010000098.1:30000-31210 GCA_960531205.1 Andrena bicolor
AAACGAATTATGATAAACAATCGCCGCGAACATTACCACGATAAATACCCGGTCCCAAACGACATTCAAAAAATAATTTCTCGGCACTTTGAAATATTTCGGAGCTAATGGAGTTTTTCGCGATTTTCTCGAAAACCAGCGCGACGACCGCGGTCGAACCATTAAGGTAATACGTACGGAATGCAACGAGACACATGGATCAATGGTCGTTTTTAGCGATTGGACGAATTTGTGTTCAGACGAAGGTGCGGAGGGACTCTGAATACTCGCGGGACTTTGAAATATTTCGGAGCGAATGGAGTTTTTCGCGATTTTCTCGAAAACCAGCGCGACGACCGCGGTCGAACCATTAAGGTAATACGTACGGAATGCAACGAGACACATGGATCAATGGTCGTTTTTAGCGATTGGACGAATTTGTGTTCAGACGAAGGTGCGGAGGGACTCTGAATACTCGCGGGACTTTGAAATATTTCGGAGCGAATGGAGTTTTTCGCGATTTTCTCGAAAACCAGCGCGACGACCGCGGTCGAACCATTAAGGTAATACGTACGGAATGCAACGAGACACATGGATCAATGGTCGTTTTTAGCGATTGGACGAATTTGTGTTCAGACGAAGGTGCGGAGGGACTCTGAATACTCGCGGGACTTTGAAATATTTCGGAGCGAATGGAGTTTTTCGCGATTTTCTCGAAAACCAGCGCGACGACCGCGGTCGAACCATTAAGGTAATACGTACGGAATGCAACGAGACACAAGGATCAATGGTCGTTTTTAGCGATTGGACGAATTTGTGTTCGGACGATGGTGCGGAAAGACTCTGAAAACTCGCGGGACTTTGAAATATTTCGGAGCGAATGGAGTTTTTCGCGATTTTCTCGAAAACCAGCGCGACGACCGCGGTCGAACCATTAAGGTAATACGTACGGAATGCAACGAGACACAAGGATCAATGGTCGTTTTTAGCGATTGGACGAATTTGTGTTCGGACGATGGTGCGGAAGGACTCTGAAAACTCGCGGGACTTTGAAATATTTCGGAGCGAATGGAGTTTTTCGCGATTTTCTCGAAAACCAGCGCGACGACCGCGGTCGAACCATTAATGTAATACGTACGGAATGCAACGAGACACAAGGATCAATGGTCGTTTTTAGCGATTGGACGAATTTGTGTTCGGACGATGGTGCGGAAAGACTCTGAAAACTCGC
>CAUIJW010000099.1:0-220396 GCA_960531205.1 Andrena bicolor
AAATAAATGAATGAATGAATGAATGAATGAATGATTGAATGAATGAATGAATGAATGATTGAATGAATGAATGAATGATTGAATGAATGAATGAATGATTGAATGAATGAATGAATGAATGATTGAATGAATGAATGAATGAATGATTGAATGAATGAATGAGTGAATGATTGAATGAATGAATGAATGAATGAATGAATGAATGATTGAATGAATGAATGAATGATTGAATGAATGAATGAATGATTGAATGAATGAATGAATGATTGAATGAATGAATGAAGGATTGATTGATTGAATGAATGAATGAATGATTGAATGAATGAATGAATGAATGAATGAATGAATGATTGAATGAATGATTGAATGAATGATTGAATGAATGATTGAATGAATGAATGAATGATTGAATGAATGAATGAATGAATTAATTAATGAATGATTGAATGAATGAATGAATGATTGAATGAATGAATGAATGATTGAAAGAATGAATGAATGATTGAATGAATGAATGAATGAATGAATGAATGAATAAATAAATATAAATAAGCGTATATACACATATTACGAAACGTAACACCATTTTATTTTTTTATATTTGTATTAATATTTATATTTATACATTCCCCGCTAGTGAGAATAGCCTCTCACTGAACGCCTGTGTGGCTGGTATTCCTAAAAAATCTTTGGCCACGCGTGCCAAATACAGGAAGCGGGCTGCATTCTCCCTCCACCACTTTGTAATATATGTGTGATTTGGCATAAGTTTCTCCTCCATGTACCCCTTCATTTCTTTCTGGAGTGCTGAGTCCGCAGTATCATCTGTCTTTTGCTCCACTCTTTGAATATCTTCAAAAAATGCGAAGAGACTCCCCGACGGCGATGATACTGCAATAAAAACAAAATATATAACATACAACATTCAACACAATATGTAATAATCTGCTTATTGTTTTACACCCACTTGGCGGTTGGTTTGGAGATATGCTTGTTGCATGCTCATCGCCTACATCGAGGTACTCGATTGCAATTCGATACAGCCGAATTCTCTGTTCTCCTGCCAACAATCGATCTTTAATGCGAGGGTCCATGACTATTGCAATTATTAAAGAATTGCAACCCTCTATAAAATGGAATCTGGTGTTTAAGTGTAGTAATAAGTTATTTTTGAAATGTGTTGGCAGCGTATCGTTGTTCTCTGTGGTGTGTGTTAATTCGTTTTGTAATCCGTGTATAGTTGGAATGTATCTGGGCAATGTTGGTGTATTTTCGACTGTTAGTAAGAGGGTTGCTTCTTTGAATATTTTCAATGATTTGCAATATTCATTGATCATGGACCACTCGCAGCTGTTTATATTTTTCGACATCCGACGCTCACCAAGAACTGCATTTATTGATTGTTGTACCTCGAGTAGACGATGTAGCATATCGAATTCTGAATTCCACCTCGTCTCCACATTGCCAATCAATTTTAGAGGCTCGCAATCGGGAGAGTCTCTTTGCTGTTGTTTCGTCAGTTTGTCGGTAGCCGATGCTGATCGGTGAAAAAATGAGACAATGCCTTTGCATTTTTTTAATATGCCGACCAATTCTTTCGGATCCCCAATGGCATCTTTAATGACCAACTGAAAAGAACTCGTTGTATTAAGTGTGACATGTTGACGATATATTATGTATTTTTACATTTAATTATTTCTCTCTTTTTCTTTACCTGCAGAGTGTGAGCGTAGCAAGGGATACGCTCCCACGTACGGCTCAATCTGATGGCCTTGACTACGTTTGCCGCGTTGTCTGTGACAAAAAAAAATCTTTGCATGACTTTTATCCAGGCCCCACTCAACTATACTGGTTTGCAGTAGGCTTTGCAAATTCTCGCTTGTGTGTGCTTTTGGCATGCAGTGTATGTCCAGTATATAATTTTTTATGTCAAAATTGTTATAGGGATAATGATTTTCCTGATAGAGACAAGATGGTTTATTTTTATTTTCCTTATATTGTGTTTGGCCACCCTGGCTTGCGACCTGCGGCTGTGTCTCTCGCTGTGAAATGTAGCGTGTTGTATTGCAAAGGTCTTTTGTATGCTTATATCAATATATATTCTATTAATGTCGATCGCGTGGTGTTATTGATTATCAACCTGCAAAAGAATAACAGGTTATGGGCCCAGGAGTGCTCGATTAAAACGGATATAGGTACAAAAGGATTTAAGGTTAGAACACGTGCAAAAACCGCATGTTCGGCATGGCTTCGAATGTAAAACATAATTACAACGTTGATCCCCTAAATGGGAGAAATTATCACACATGGAAGTTCCGAGTAAGAATACTGTTGGAGGAACAAGGTGTGGAGGATAGTATCCAAACGGAATATAAAAGCACAGACTACACTGATGAAACAAAAGGAAATGAAGCCAAAAGGAGAGATAACAAATGTAAATCAATAATTGTTCAGTGTGTGAGTGACAATCAAATCGAAATTATCAGGGGCAAAGAGACAGCGTATAGCATGTGGAAGGCATTGGAAGAAATGTTTCAAAAGAAAGGACTACCAGGTCAACTAATCCATAAAAAGGAAAATGCTATCATTAAAATTACACGAGAATGAAAATTTGGATGAGTTCCTTGCAAAATTTGATGACACGTTGTGTCAGCTAAGAGCGAGTGGTGTAGAGGTAAAGGAAGAAGATGCAGTATGCAGTTTGCTGATGTCACTGCCAAAGTCATACAAGCGGTTGCAACCATATTAGAAAACTTACCAGAAGAAGATGTGAAACTGGATTTTGTAAAATCGAAACTTAGAAGTGAGGTGGAGAAAAGAGAGCTAAGTAAACCCAGTAATGCTGATGAACTGTTGTTATTTAACTTTGTAGTGGAGTGAAATGACTGTACGCACAGATACGATGCACTTTTGTGATAATAAATTTTTGCTTTTATTGTATTCTCGGGCACATGTGTTCTCTCAATATCTCTTACAAAGCTGGTAGAAAAGATGGATGAATATTCAATAGAGTGAAGATAGCTGAACATGCACACAACACACATACATACACACACTCGCCTCCAGTACACCCGACTACGCATATCCCATTCATGTATAACTTATCATTTAACTGTTGCTTATACCAATACTTCCTCTCAACAGTTAAATTCAAAAATAAACATTTATTATTTCGATAATATTGTACCATTAATTAGTTGACTTTGCCTCTTTAAATTTTGCAGTCTTAATGGTCCCAATGGTTTAGTCAGCATGTCCGCTAGCATTGATTCAGTTGGACAATATTCCAATTTTATTATTTCTTCTTCGATCAAGTTTTTCACGAAATGGTACTTGGTGTCAATATGTTTTGTCCTGTTGCTGAATTTATCATTTGTAGCTAGTTTGATGCAACTTTGATTATCTTCTAGCATCTTTATTGGTCGATTTTGCTCTTCTCCCAGGTCCTTTAACATTCTCTTTATCCAAATCGCCTCTTGACTTGCTTCAGACAGTGCAATGTACTCTGCCTCTGTACTGGACAGTGAGACACATGTCTGCTTTCTACATGTCCATGAAATTGCACCCCCATTTAGTGTAAATATAAATCCACTATTTGATTTCCTATCCGATCTGTTTTCAGCCCAGTCTGCGTCAGCAAATCCAACTAATTCGTCGGCATCATTGCCCCCAAGCTTTAACTTCAAATCTTTGGTACCTTTCAGGTATCTGACAACTCTTTTCAGTTCTGTCCAATCACGTTTCGTTGGTTTTTTTATCTTTTGGCTTAAAATTGATATGCTGGCACTGATGTCTGGTCTGGAGTTGACTGCTAGATATAATAGTGCTCAAATTAGTTTTTGGTATAGCTCATTGTCTGCTAAATCTTCTTCATTCGATTGCACTTTATTGTATCCAGTGTCCAATGGAATTTTTGACACTTTAGCATCCTTTAATCCAAATTTCTTGATTATTTCTTCAATGTATTGTCTTTGGTGAATGTAAAATATCCCATTTGTATCTCTTTCTGCTGTTATTCCAACGTAGCTGGATAATTCCCCCAAATTGGTCAAACTAAATTCTTTTTCAAGATTTTGTGCTGTGGTTTTTATCAGTAGCTTACTAGCACTTGCTATCAATGACTTTCCTGTCCCTTGGTATTTTTTCCAGTTGTCATGTATTGTTTTTTGTCAATGAGTTCATCTCATCATCCATTGCTTTCATCCATAAATCTTTATTTGGTCCAGACAGTGCTTCATCAACAGTCTTTGGCTCAATACCTTCTGTTGTCATTCTTGCTGAGTGTTGGAATCTTTCTGGTCCAATTCCTCTGGTGGATCTCTCTGATCTTCTAACTTGAATTTCCTGTAGATCATTTTGATTTCCATCATATTCATACGTCTCATCTGCATCATGAAAATATGATGAATCTGATTCTGATATACTTTGATCACCAATGGACTGATTTTCTTCATCAATTTCCTGCACAGCAATCTCTTCCTCTTGATCCTCGACTATTGTTTCTTGATCCCTTATTTCGATCTCCTCTTCTTCAAGGTTTATCTCTGTTTCTATGTTTCCTTTATTTCCTTCTTCTTTAGATTTTTCTTTATCTTCTTTAATTAAAATTCTTCGGTTGTCTCTAGCTGGTTGTGTTGGCTGAGTTTCCTCAATCTCATAATTCGTTATGAATGTTACGTCCCTGCTTATTATTATTTTACTTGTCTTTGGATCCAACATCCTGTATCCTTTTGCTTGATCTGAATATCCTACGAATATCATTGGAGATGCCTTTTCATCCAATTTTTTCCGCTTTTCTTTTGGTATATGTACATACCCAAGAGTGCCAAATATTTGAAGATCTTCGACTCTTGCTTTCTCTTGATTCCATAATTCATATGGTGTTTTTTCTGTAGCTCTAGTTGGTAGAATATTCTTCAGATAATTGGCTGTATTTATAGCCTCTGCCCAATATTTTCTTTCTAATTTTCCATCAATCAGCATGGTGAGTGCTGCTTCTAGCAATGTCCTGTTTTTTCTTTCAGCCACCCCGTTCTGCTGGGGGTTATAGGGGACTGTAAACTGCGCTTTTATCCCTTCAGATCGATACAATTGTTTCAATTGATTGTTGACATATTCTTTCCCATTGTCTGACCTAATTATCTTTGGTTTCTTTCCAAATTTATTGAACACCAAATTAATATATTCTTTAATGTATTCAGCTGCTTCGGACTTGTGTTCAAGGAAATACACAATTGTATATCTACTATAATCATCTATCATTGTCATGAAGTACCTTTTTCTTCCAGGCGTGGCAAAGTTCATTGGCCCACACAAATCAGTGTGTACCAAGTCCAGGACTGAGTGTGTTTTTCTTGATGATTCCTGTGAGAATGGTTTTTTCGCTAATTTCCCTTTTATACAACACTCACACACCTCTCTCATACCACAATCTTTTATCTTTATTCCTGTAGCTAAATTTTTCTTTTCCAGCTGTTCAATTCCTTGGATGTGGTGATGGCCCAATCGTCTATGCCAAGTGTGCTGGCAGTCCTTAGTGTGCTGTTGGTTCATAGCTGTCATTGCTACTTCCGAGCCCTTTAATACATATAAATTTTATGATAATATTCCCTTTGCAACCGCTATATTATTCTTGAATATTTCACATCCCTTTCCATCAAAATTTACTGTAAATCCTTTATCTGTTAGACGTTTAACAGACAATAGACTTTCCTTTAGGTCGGGCACATGGAGTACATCTGTTAGCGTGACCATAACCTCTTGATTTTTTTCATTTGAGCATTTTAATTTTCCTGTACCAGTTCCAATAACTTTTGCTCCAACTCCTGTTGCCAGAGTCACATCTGCCTGAGATTTATTTTTATATTCGATAAAAAATTCTTTATTGTTGGTCATATGGCTTGTTGCGCCTGAATCAATGTACCAGACGTTCTTCACGTCACCCTGATGAACTTTGAAGCATAGATTTACTGTATTTTCTTCACTGACCTGATTTACTTTCTCTTTTTCTTTCTTGGCTGCCCATGCCTTGTATTTGTCGCATTGCTGCTTGAAATGGCCTGCCTTCTTGCAAAAGAAACAGGTTGCATCTTCCTCGGCTTTGATTTTAAGATTCCTGAATTTTTGTCCAACCTTTAGTGCTGTGTCACCACTGCCTTCAACACCTTTTCTTCTTTTGAACTCATCGATTAACTTTCCTTTGACGAGACTCATAGTTAATTCTCTTTCTGGACGAGACTCGAGTGCTGTAATAAGTATTCCATATGATTCTGGAAGGCTGCTAAGTAACATGGCAACCACAAGGTGATCCTTTAGTTCTTCACCAAGTGCAGTTAAATTGTCCACTAGGTTTTCCATCTTGACAATGTGGTCCTCCATGTCTCCTCCCTCAGAAAGCTTTAGTTCACATATTTGTCTTAATAGGTATATTTTGCTCGTTAAAGTTGATTTTTCGTGATAATTTTTTAAAGAATCCCATACCTCTTTAGCTGTAGTTTTCTTACGTACGTGTATAATTTGAGCATCCTCGACAAATAGACCGAGTGTAGCACGGGCCTTGTCGTCCTTCTTTTGCCAGATTTGTGCCTGTTGTTCTTCTTCTGGTTTTGGTGTATTTATAACTGTCCATAATTCTTCTCTGATTAACAACAATTCCATTTTGTACTTCCATATCTGGTAATTGTCGTTATTTAACTTTGTTATAGACACTTTCGGCATATCTGCCATGTTTAACCTCAATTTCCGCCACGTGGTCTTTACTGATAAATTCCAATTTGATGTTTTTCTTTTATTACATGTACCTGTGCTCCACTGGGCCCATAACCTGTTGTTATTTAACTTTGTAGTGGAGTGAAATGACTGTACGCACAGATACGATGCACTTTTGTGATAATAAATTTTTGCTTTTATTGTATTCTCGGGCACATGTGTTCTCTCAATATCTCTTACAAAGCTGGTAGAAAAGATGGATGAATATTCAATAGAGTGAAGATAGCTGAACATGCACACAACACACATACATACACACACTCGCCTCCAGTACACCCGACTACGCATATCCCATTCATGTATAACTTATCATTTAACTGTTGCTTATACCAATATGAACATTCCAAATCGGCTGCATTTATGTCGAATAAACCAGGAGTATGCTATGGGTGTGGTGAGCAAGGACATTTTAAGAGAGATTGTAGAAAATTAAAAGATGAACAAAGAGGATATCGAGGCGGACACGGACAGGACTCTACACAAAGATCTAACACTAGTCGGAATCGGCCGGGGAATCAGCAGAGTCAGCAGAAGCAGCACTGGAAACAAAAGAAAGACGAGACGAAGACGGGTAACCTTGTTGAAAGGGACGATGAAGAAGATGAGACGGACAAGAGCGTGTACTTTATGAGTAACTATGAGCAAGACACAGACATTTTAAAGGAAGACGAGATTACATTCTTCTTAGACTCAGGCTGTACGGATCATTTAGTTAATAGAAAAGATTATTTCACAGACTTGATGGTTTTAAAAGAACCGATAAATATAGCGATTGCGAAAAATGATAGTTTCATACAAGCTGTAGGCATAGGGAACATAGAAGCGTTAAGTTATGTTAATGGCAAAGGAGTAAGTTGTAAAATTCAGAACGTACTCTATGTACCTAGTTTAAGGAAAAACCTTTTGTCAGTAAAAAAACTAGAAATGTCTAATATCAGGGTAGTGTTTGAGGAGGGTCAAGTGCGACTATTCAATGGTAACATTTTGATAGGGGTCGGAATCAGAGATAATCTTTATGAGATTAAATTTCAGACCTTGAACAATGATTGCTTGAATGTAGAAATGGAAATTGACAATGTAACTCTATGGCACAAAAGATATGGTCACATTTGCTATTCAAATTTGGAGAAGCTTGCTAAAAACAAAATGGTAGATGGCTTGAATGAGTTAAGGATAAGCAAAATTGAATTCTGTGAATAATGTGTTGGTGGAAAGATGACTAGATTGAAATTTGGACAAAGAAGTAAAAGTAAAAGACTGTTAGAAATAGTACACTCAGATGTGTGTGGACCCATCTCTCCAACTGCATATGAGGGTAGTAGATACTTAGTAACATTTATAGATGATTTTTCAAGTTTCGTCTGCGTTTACGTAATACAGAGTAAGAGTGAAGTGTTGAGCTGTTTTAGAGAGTATACAGAGATGGCACAATCCAGGTTTGGACACAAAATATCCATGTTAAGATGCGACAATGGTGGGGAATATACCTCACATGAGTTTAAGAACTATTGTAAAGAGAATGGTACTGTTATTGACTATACTGTACCATATACGCCACAACAAAATGGCAAGGCGGAACGGTTTAATCGGAGTTTGGTAGATATGGCGAGAACATTAATAAACGACTCAAGTGTCCCGAAGGAGTTCTGGAATGAAGCTATTAGAACGGCTGCATATATTTTAAATAGGAGTCCTAGTGCAAGTCTAGATGAGGTTACTCCTGCTGAATTATGGTATGGTAAAAAACCGAACGTTAAAAATCTAAGAGTTTTTGGATCCACAGCGTATGCACACATTCCGAAGGAGTTGAGGGGTAAACTTGACTCAAAAGCAGAAAAGTGTGTAATGATGCGATATGCACACACTGGTTATAGGTTATGGAATATAGAAAAGCTGAAATTGACAATATCCAGGGATGTTGTGTTTAATGAAAAATTGCTGTATTATAGGCAGAACCAAGTTATCATAGAGGAAGTGATAACTGAGACAGAAGAAAACGGACAAAGAGATACAGATACATGCGAGGATACAAAACCTAATATTGAAGAGGCAAATAATCAAGATATAGGTGGAAGGTGCAAGGGAACGATAAAGGTACCATCTGAGTACAAGGACTTCGAAATGTACATGGCTTTTGATGCAATGGGTTACGTGGAACAAACGCCAATCAATATAGAGGATCTGAGAGGAAGACATGATGAGCAACTATGGAGGGAGGCGATGAAAAGGGAACTGGATTCTATAGAAAAAAACAGGACTTGGGAACCAATCAAGATACAGGGGAATAATGAGATATTGGATACAAGATGGGTTTACTCTTTCAAACCACTAGAAAAGGATAAGAGGAAACACTATAAGGCCAGGTTAGTCGTCAGGGGTTTCGCTCAGAAGGAAACATTTAACTATGACGAAATATATTCGCCAGTCGCAAATATGTCTACCATTAGGGCTATGCTAGCTGTAGGGAACCAATATAATTATCATTTTATACAATTAGACGTAACAACTGCATTCCTAAATAGTAAGCTGAATGAAAATGTATACATATATCCACCATATGGAGTGAGGTGCAAAGAAGGACATATTTTAAAGTTAAATAAGTCTCTTTATGGATTGAGACAAGCATCGAAATGCTGGAATGAGGAGATTAATAATTACCTAATAGAGATTGGTTTTAAGAGATCAAATAACGATTATTGTCTGTATTCTAACGAATGTAAAGGGACAATGGTGCATTTATTGTTATATGTAGATGATATCATCCTAACAGGACCAGACCTAAGATTATTAAATACATGTAAAATGAAGTTAGCTGATAAATATGACATAAAAGACAAAGGCGAACTTAAACAATTTTTAGGATTAGAGATAGAATATAATAGGGATAAGGGTGTATTAAAAATAAGTCAGAGGAGATATATATCAAATATGTTAAAACGTTTTAATTATGAAGATGCCAAGGCATGTATTACACCAATTGATCAGAAGTTAAGGTTAAGACTAAATGAGCAGACTGATACTAGAACAGATAAACCGGTAAAGGAGTTAATTGGTTGTCTGATGTACCTTATGTTGGGATCTCGACCGGATATTAGTTATGTGGTGAACTATTTTAGTAGGTATCAGGATAAAGCGTGTACTGAAGTATGGAATTATCTTAAGAGAGTTTTGAGATACTTGAGAGGAACAGCTAATTTAAAGTTGTTGTACAAAAGAGATAATAGCGAGTTACCGCTGGTCTGTTATGTTGATGCAGATTGGGGAGGTGATGTGAACGATAGGAAATCAGTTACGGGATATTTAATGAAGGCATTCGGAAACTCAATAGCGTGGGTAACTCGAAAACAAAAATGTGTTGCGTTATCAACCACGGAGGCAGAACTTGTAGCACTATGCAGTGCAGTTAAGGACGCAGTTTGGTTCAATAGGATATTAGTAGATTTAAAAGTAGAGGTTAAAAGTTTAATAGTATATGAAGATAATCAAGGATGTATCTCTTTGATAAAGAACCCTGAAAATAATCGTAGAGTCAGACATATGGACTTGAAGTATACTTTCGTACATGATAAGTTAAAGAATAATGAACTTGTGATTCACTACATAAACACAGAGAGCCAACAGGCTGATATTCTTACTAATGGATTATCGGGACAACAATTTTGTAAAATGAAGAAAGTTATAGGATTGTTGGAAGATGAAAATTGAGAGAGGGCGGTACACTTATAATTTAAGCATATTATTGAGAGAGGGCTTTACACTTATAATTAAGCATATTATGTATGTTATGTTTTTGTACTTATGTAAGTCCATCAGGAAGTCATTAAGAGAGGGTGTTATAGGGATAATGATTTTCCTGATAGAGACAAGATGGTTTATTTTTATTTTCCTTATATTGTGTTTGGCCACCCTGGCTTGCGACCTGCGGCTGTGTCTCTCGCTGTGAAATGTAGCGTGTTGTATTGCAAAGGTCTTTTGTATGCTTATATCAATATATATTCTATTAATGTCGATCGCGTGGTGTTATTGATTATCAACCTGCAAAAGAATAACAAAAATTTCCTTCTAAATAATGCAGCGTTAACAACGTATAACTGTCGTTCGCCCGTGACATCCAGGTGCCGGTTGTGAAAGCGAACGTGCGCACCTAGGTAATCCAAAATAGTTACACGAAATTTATAAATGTTACATAAAGTTAAAAAGGTTTTTTAATATCGCACAAAACATGCTGATAAATGTGACGAACATTAGAAAAGTTATACTTACAGTTCTGACATCCTTAACAATCTGTTCTTCGATTCTTTTTCTTTCGTTCCGATATAATTCCGGTATTAGTGTTTCGGAAAATACTGTTGGCTCCGGGATTTGATATCTGGGCTCTGCCATATTCAAAACATTTCTAAATCCCGTATCACTTACAATGGAAAATGGTTGACAATCTAAAACTATCATCCGGGCTATGGCGTTGGTTAAATCCTTCGCCTTTGTGGAATTTTCGTCTAATTTTCCAAATTTTTTGTGACTTTCGGATACATCTTTCACTATCGCGCTGTTCTGTAATGTCTCCTGAGCCAGAGTCTTGTACACCTCGCTATGCTGGCTTTCCACGTGTCTTCTAAGGGATGTGGTACTTCCTGCTTTGGTTTTAAATGTTTTTTTACAAATATTACAAACACCTTCCTCGCGATTTAATTTTGAAAACCATTTCCATTTCTCCATCTCCATATCTCGCTTTGATTTTTACCTTGTCTCTCCGTCCCGGTAACGAATGCATTTTCTTCGCTACTCCCGCTACTATTTACAATTATTACAGTATTTTCAATACTTTCATTATATACACTATTTACATCACTCTCAACAATTTCCATATTATCCGTAAATTGATATTCCATATCACTAATTAGTAATTTCAGAGAACTATGTCACCACCAAGTATGATTCGTCAAGCAGCAATAACGCCAATGATGAATTTTGCGTTTCTATTTCTATCAATTTTCTAGTTTCTAGGCAGCAGTTTATAAAGTGAAAGGTGCGTGATCGATCGCGATCGGCGGAATCGATTGCGGAGGAGCGCGATCGGCGGAATCGATTGCGGAGGAGCGCGATCGGCGGAATCGATTGCGGAGGAGCGCGATCGCGTATCAAATTTTCGGTGCAACGTGATCACGCTCTTCTGTCTTCACACAATTAACATTTAATTACGCGATCGCGATCCTCCGCAATCGATTCCACTGTCCGCGATCGATCACGCACCTTTCACTTTATAAACTGCTGCCTAGAAACTAGAAAATTGATAGAAATAGAAACGCAAAATTCATCATTGGCGTTATTGCTGCTTGACGAATCATACTTGGTGGTGACATAGTTCTCTGAAATTACTAATTAGTGATATGGAATATCAATTTACGGATAATATGGAAATTGTTGAGAGTGATGTAAGTAGTGTATATAATGAAAGTATTGAAAGTACTGTAATAATTGTAAATAGTAGCGGGAGTAGCGAAGGAAATGCATTCGTTACCGGGACGCGGAGACAACGTAAAAATAAAAGCGAGATATGGAAATGGTTTTCAAAATTAAATCGCGAGGAAGGTGTTTGTAATATTTGCAAAAAAACATTTAAAACCAAAGCAGGAAGTACCACATCCCTTAGAAGACACGTGGAAAGCCAGCATAGCGAGGTGTACAAGACTCTGGCTCAGGAGACATTACAGAACAGCGCGATAGTGAAAGATGTATCCGAAAGTCACAAAAAATTTGGAAAATTAGACGAAAATTCCACAAAGGCGAAGGATTTAACCAACGCCATAGCCCGGATGATAGTTTTAGATTGTCAACCATTTTCCATTGTAAGTGATACGGGATTTAGAAATGTTTTGAATATTGCAGAGCCCAGATATCAAATCCCGGAGCCAACAGTATTTTCCGAAACACTAATACCGGAATTATATCGGAACGAAAGAAAAAGAATCGAAGAACAGATTGTTAAGGATGTCAGAACTGTAAGTATAACTTTTCTAATGTCGGCACATTTATCAGCATGTTTTGTGCGATATTAAAAAACCTTTTTAACTTTATGTAACATTTATAAATTTCGTGTAACTATTTTGGATTACCTAGGTGCGCACGTTCGCTTTCACAACCGGCACCTGGATGTCACGGGCGAACGACAGTTATACGTCGTTAACGCTGCATTATTTAGACGAAAATTTTGACATAAAAAATTATACACTGGACATACACTGCATGCCAAAAGCACACACAAGCGAGAATTTGCAAAGCCTACTGCAAACCAGTATAGTTGAGTGGGGCCTGGATAAAAGTCATGCAAAGATTTTTTTTGTCACAGACAACGCGGCAAACGTAGTCAAGGCCATCAGATTGGGCCGTACGTGGGAGCGTATCCCTTGCTTCGCTCACACTCTGCAGGTAAAGAAAAAGAGAGAAATAATTAAATGTAAAAATACATAATATATCATCAACATGTCACACTTAATACAACGAGTTCTTTTCAGTTGGTCATTAAAGATGCCATTGGGGATCCGAAAGAATTGGTCGGCGTATTAAAAAAATGCAAAGGCATTGTCTCATTTTTTCACCGATCAGCATCGGCTACCGAGAAACTGAGGAAACAACAGCAAAGAGACTCTCCCGATTGCGAGCCTCTAAAATTGATTGGCAATGTGGAGACGAGGTGGAATTCAGAATTCGATATGCTACATCGTCTACTCGAGGTACAACAATCAATAAATGCAGTTCTTGGTGAGCGTCGGATGCCGAAAAATATAAACAGCTGCGAGTGGTCCATGATCAATGAATATTGCAAATCATTGAAAATATTCAAAGAAGCAACCCTCTTACTAACAGTCGAAAATACACCAACATTGCCCAGATACATTCCAACTGTTGAGCTCGATGTTATGTTCGGGCTTCTTAAGATAATTTTTAATTACTTAAGCCACGTTGAAATTATACCAAGATGATGGCAATGAAATTAGTAGTCTTTGGGTAATAATAGCTTTATTTCCGAACTGTGTCGTTCGAGTCACAAGGACCCTCTGGTTCCACCGGCGTGTCGAGCCGATCGCGCCACGCTCTCCCCTCCTGGGGTGTCGGTCGCTAGCGCACATTGTTGCCACAAAACGGCGAATTCTTTCTGAGCGCTTCCAAGAACTTACAGCGTTGCTAATACGCAACATACCGGCCCCCTTGGACGATTCCGTTCAATACAAAACGAAATGTACATGAGACGTTCGATGCTACATTACCAAAGTATATTCGAGATGACATTAAATTATACATTTGAATAGATTAAGACTTATAGTTATTGAAAGAGAACAAATGAGAGGTTTCAATACGGATCGATAGCAAATAATATAAACAAGAGCAGTGGAATACGATCTTGCAACATGCACGCCAAAATTGCACGATTGGAAATAGCTTGTTAGAATATAAATTATGGTTATTGGATAAAAAAGATAAAAAAAGAAAATGATTCATTAATTAACTACGTACGTTGCCATAGCAAATAATAAAAAACATAGATTGCATAAATTCTTATAACTATGTATACATTAAAAAATCTGAGTCAGAGTTATTTACAATGTTGACTAGTCGTCAATGGGCAAAGGCGCGAGCTTTTTGATGCACCGTTTATAGGTACCAGTAGAAGTTTTCACCGTCGCCACTCTGACAATGCCGTCGTCTCCGGGATGTAAGTCAATGATTCTTCCTAGCGGCCAATTCATCGGCGGAACGTTGTCCTCCCGCAGAATTACCAAGGCGCCCATGTCGATCTTCCTGGATTTTGTAGAATGCCACTTTTTCCGGGTGACCTGCTCGTGCAAATATTCCCTCGACCAGCGTTTCCAAAAATGTTGTTGGAGTTGTTGACTATGTTGCCACATAGATAATCTTCCCGCAGGTACAGCCGTAAAGTCGTGACTAGGAATACTTGCCAGATTATCGCCAATCAGGAAATGGGAAGGAGTCAAGGCGTTGAGATCATTGGGATCAGATGACAGTTGTGTCAGCGGTCTAGAATTCAGTATTGCTTCTATTTGATTTACGTATGTTAATAATGCTTCGTAGGACAACAAGGTGTCTCCTATTACGCGAACAAGATGATATTTAGTAGATTTCACGGCCGCCTCCCAAAGGCCGCCAAAATGAGGTGATCGAGGGGGGATTAGATGCCACTTTATGCCCTCGTTATTTAAGTTCTCTGCTATTGCATTGTTAAATCGCGGGGTCCTTATGTTAGCGAATAGTTCCTTGATTTCCCTTCTCGCACCTACGAAGTTTGTGGCGTTATCTGAGTACAGATCAGAACATTTACCTCGTCGCGCAAAAAACCGTCGCAATGCGGCCAGAAATGCCTCCGTCGACAAGTCACCAACTATTTCAATATGGATAGCTTTTGTCGCGAAACATACGAATATTGCTAGATAAACCTTAATTTTATTTTTGTTACGATAGGTCTTTTCTTTGATGTATATAGGTCCACAAAAATCGACTCCAGTATTTAAGAACGGTCTCGACTGAATGACGCGGTGTTCTGGCAGATCTGCCATAGTGTAATCCACTCCCGGAGGCCTTGCTCGGTAACAAGTGACACATTTATGTATAACGCGTCTAACTAGATCCTTTCCGCCAGGAATCCAGAATCTCTGCCGGATGAAGCTGAGCGTTGCCTGAGTACCCGAGTGAAAATGCCTTAAATGTTCGTCACGTACAATTGCCGTTGTAATGGAATGATTTTTTGGCAATAATATTGGATGTTTCGAAAGGTATGGAATACGCGCGCGCGCCAGTCGACCGCCCACCCTCAAAATGTTATCCTCATCCAGAAACGGACTCAATGGAGCAAGATTGCCCTTTACTATTTTATTGGATCTTAATCCCTGAATCTCCCTTGCAAAGTTTTCCCTCTGCAAGATCTTAACCACGCAAACCTCGGCCGCCCGAATCTCATCAACGGTTAAAACACCCGCAAGCCGCTCTCTGTGAGTACTATTGTGCGTGAAGCGCAAACAATACGCTATTACACGCCTGAGTCGTTGGAAGGAAGAACAATTTTCAAGAACGTCCCAACGCTTTAACTCATTGGACAGGGCGATACCAGCGCGCATCTCTGGAACATCGATCGGTACCAAATCATACTGTGGCCACGATGAGTCGGACTCGTTCAACCACGATGGTCCGTGGTACCACAATTGATTATGCACAAACTCCTTAGGGCTCATACCGCGAGAAACCAGATCCGCCGGATTGTGTATTGATGGCACGTGACGCCATTGCTGTTTGTCCGTAATTGTTTGAATGTCAGCAACCCGGTGTGCGACAAATATTTTCAGGGAATGCGCCATCGAGTTTATCCAGTGCAATGTGACTGTTGAGTCGGACCAAAACACAATCCTATCGAACGAAGTTCTACGCAACGCCTTAATAATTGCGCTGTATAGTTTTGCAAGCAAGTGTGCGGCACACAATTCGAGTCTGGGCAACGTAATTGTCTTTAAAGGCGCGACACGAGATTTCGAACATAATAGTCGCGTCGTAATGCTACCGTGTCGATCAGTAGAACGCAAATATAAACATGCACCGTATGCTTTCTCGCTGGCATCGCAGAAGCCGTGCATTTGCACCCTATCGTACGTTTTTGCGGTCGCTTGCCGATCGAAGTGTGTATCGCGTAATAAGTGAAGTTCCTGGCAGTAACGTGACCAACTTGTGTGTATTTCTAAGGGTACCGATTCATCCCAGGCCAAATTTAGCTGCCAAAGTGTTTGCATCATTAGTTTTGCTTGCACGATTATTGGTCCCAAAAGTCCTAATGGATCAAATAATGAGGCGATTTGAGATAAAATTGACCGCTTTGTGATACGCCGAGGCAATTCCATGTTCGCGATGCTATACATTATAACGTCCTTTTCCGTGTTCCAATGTATTCCGAGTGTTTTGATTGTGTCGTGTAAATCTAATCGGACATGCGTGTTCTCGACTCTATTTTCCAACACATCCAATAATGTCTCATCATTCGAAGCCCACTGTCTTAACCTGAGACCTGCCCTGGCGCATATCTGAATCATTTCGTCACGAATTGTTATAGCCTCTTCAAAAGTGTGCGCACCAGTTAAGAGGTCATCTACATAAAAATCCTCGCATAATAGGGTCGCTGCCGTCGGAAACTGTGTTCCCTCGTCTAAACTTAACTGTTTTAGGGATCGAATGGCTAAGAAGGGAGCCGACGATGTCCCGTATGTGACAGTATTCAAAGTGTACGTTTCTATTGGACATTGCGGATTTGAACGCCACAGTATTTTTTTATATGCGCGGTCGTCAGGGTGTACCAAAACCTGCCGATACATTTTCTCTATGTCAGCTGTTAATACGAATGAATGCGATCTAAAACGAACTAATATAGAAAACAAGTCCTCCTGAATCGTGGGTCCCGTCATCAATGCGTTGTTCAATGATACCCCAGTAGAAGTTCGCGCAGAGGCGTCAAATACGACGCGCAGCTTTGTTGTTATGCTGGATTCCTTAAATACCGCGTGATGAGGCAAATAATATCCCCTTTCCGAGTCTGTATTTTCTAATTTGGTCATATGGCCTAAACTGCAATATTCGTTCATGAATTTTGCGTAGTTTTACTTGTAAGTCGGAATCTTGTGCTAATTTCCTTTCTAATGACCGAAATCGACGCAAAGCTGTAGTATATGATTCTCCCAACTGCTGTATGTTGTCTTTAACTGGGAGTTTTACAACATATTTACCGGTCGTCGCATCGCGAGTGGTATTATATTGGTAATGACGTTCACAAGCCGCTTCTTCGCTTGATAAGACCATCTCACGTGTGGTCTCCTCTATCTCCCAAAATTTGGCTAGTTGCTCTTGTAATGTACAACGTGCAAGATTGCAAATTGGTTTTTGAACCGATTCTGACGGACACAACTTTCCCGCGACAATCCAACCGAGCTTAGTTTTTTGCAGTATCACGTGATTGTTCGCGGTGGCTATTTGTCCGACGCATAACAAATTGAAAAAGATCTCAGCCCCGATCAGGCCCTCTATTTCCGACGGGTTGGCGAACCCAGGGTCGGCTAATGGAATGTTATTTGGAATGTTTAACCGGTTTTGAGCTATCGACTGCGAGGGTATGATTTCCGTGATTTTCGGTAAAATTAGAAACGTTAGCTCGGTGTTGAAATTATTGATGCGAGACTTTATGCACGTTTTGACCATGGTATTGATCCTTGATATCGTTTGATTTATTCCTATCACTGGTCTGTTAGTGTGGTGTTCGATTAGTCCGAGCTTCGACGCCGTACGTTCCGTTAAAAAGTTTGGCTGAGAACCCGAATCCAACAAGACTCGACATGCCCGAAACTGCCCGTTGCCGTCTCGAATTTGAATAATCGCGGTTGACAACAAGACCTCCGGAGGACCTATAGCGTTTAAAGCGGCCACGTTAGCCTGTACTGACGGTTGATCAGGTGGCTGATCTCTGTGTAATAATGTATGATGCTTTCTCTTGCACTGTTTACAAGTACCAGCAGTGCAATTTTTGGCTATATGATCTGGGCGCAGGCAATTAATACACAATCCGGCCCCCTTGACAATTTCGAACCTCTGCTCCACTGTCGAGTCAGTTAACTTGGTGCACTGATATGCAAAATGCGAACCTTTACAAATGTAACATGACGACCCCACCGCTGCATGGGCAAGACTTGATCGATGTGTATCACCTGATCCCTTTTTCGAGTTCGAGGACTTATCCGACTTTTCTGGTTGGCTGGTTTCTAAAACCTTTAACCGCGCATGCAAAAATTCCAACAAATCCTCCACAGAAGGGAAGGGATTGCTCTGAGTTTTCTCCTTCCAACGCAGACGAGTTCCCATATCCATTTTGGACGTTACCGCATAAATTGGGAATGCCTCAAGAAACGGCTGATTGAGAGCTCTTAACGCCCGATAATGCTTTGTCGCCGCGTCCAACAATTCGCCCAAAAGTGCGGCGCTCGATCGCGAACACACCGGTAGCTCGAAGAATGCCTTTACGCGATTGTTAACCACGGCCGACGGATCGTTGTAATACTTGTCTAAAATGTTCCAAGCGACCGAGTAATTCGCGGCAGTCGTCTCCAGAGACTCCACCTTTTCCGCGGCCTTCCCGTCTAGACAAGACCGCAGATACATTAATTTTTGCGCGTCGCGGAAACTCGGGCTATCATGGACGGCGGACTTGAACGCATCGCAAAACCCGGGCCATGCTTCGTACGATCCACTAAATTTTGGCAGGTCCATTTTCGGCAATTTTACGTGCACATCCGAATGCGTCGCTATCGGTTGTTCGACGGGTGTTGTCGCGTTGCCAGCCGCCGGCTGCGAGACGGATTCCACCCGCGGCTCTGAGGGACGTGCTGAGACATTTTGTTCAGCGTTCTCTTGACGCGTTACATTGTTTTCGTCAATGGAGTTTAACATAGCCCGTGCTATTCGGATAGCCTCGTAATGATTTTCTTCAAATTCCATTCGCTCCCCAAGACGAACCTCGAACACTTCATCCGACGCGAGCTCCTCCAATGAGTCGTGAATAGTTGCAAAGGCTTCAAAATCTTGTTCTATTCTCGCGATTCGCGATCCTAAATGTTTCGCGTCAATCCGACGAGACTCGTCGCATGGGTCCAACGCTTTAGAGAATACGGTAAGGCGACTCTTAATCACCGCGCGTTTTTTTATTAATTCGCGTTCGCGTTTCTTTACTTCCTCGGCATCCATCGTTAACGGACTGAATTCGCACGCAGGAAAGGACAAAGGACTGGCGATAATGACAAGACAGACACTGACTCACGTTTACGCTGTTACCCCGATGCGTGGTTGCTGCGCTCAGGTGAAGAAGACCTCTGGCCGTGCTGCTCTGTGCCTTCGCACGGGATGACCCGCGTTGTACTCGTCGTTCTAGTACGGGATGACCCGCGTTGTACTCGTCGGATGTGGCCCTCGTGCTGCCACCGAATCCGCCCCTCGAATGGTTGGACAGAAGACTGATCCCCAGTGGATCCGTTGCCTCGTTGCCGCGGCTGTAGCTCTTTGTATGCTACCGAAGCCGTTCTGCTGGGATGCTGCACCTCGTGTGTAGCCGAATCTCCAGCCGATAACTTGTGATGTGGACACGTTTCCAACGATTAAATCCGGCTCGAAGGACCAATGTTGAGCTCGATGTTATGTTCGGGCTTCTTAAGATAATTTTTAATTACTTAAGCCACGTTGAAATTATACCAAGATGATGGCAATGAAATTAGTAGTCTTTGGGTAATAATAGCTTTATTTCCGAACTGTGTCGTTCGAGTCACAAGGACCCTCTGGTTCCACCGGCGTGTCGAGCCGATCGCGCCACGCTCTCCCCTCCTGGGGTGTCGGTCGCTAGCGCACATTGTTGCCACAAAACGGCGAATTCTTTCTGAGCGCTTCCAAGAACTTACAGCGTTGCTAATACGCAACACCAACTATACACGGATTACAAAACGAATTAACACACACCACAGAGAACAACGATACGCTGCCAACACATTTCAAAAATAACTTATTACTACACTTAAACACCAGATTCCATTTTATAGAGGGTTGCAATTCTTTAATAATTGCAATAGTCATGGACCCTCGCATTAAAGATCGATTGTTGGCAGGAGAACAGAGAATTCGGCTGTATCGAATTGCAATCGAGTACCTCGATGTAGGCGATGAGCATGCAACAAGCATATCTCCAAACCAACCGCCAAGTGGGTGTAAAACAATAAGCAGATTATTACATATTGTGTTGAATGTTGTATGTTATATATTTTGTTTTTATTGCAGTATCATCGCCGTCGGGGAGTCTCTTCGCATTTTTTGAAGATATTCAAAGAGTGGAGCAAAAGACAGATGATACTGCGGACTCAGCACTCCAGAAAGAAATGAAGGGGTACATGGAGGAGAAACTTATGCCAAATCACACATATATTACAAAGTGGTGGAGGGAGAATGCAGCCCGCTTCCTGTATTTGGCATGCGTGGCCAAAGATTTTTTAGGAATACCAGCCACACAGGCGTTCAGTGAGAGGCTATTCTCACTAGCGGGGAATATAGTAAATGAGAAGAGGACCTCTCTATTGCCCGAAAAAGTTAAAAAGATTTGTTTTTTAAGTGCAAATATAAAAAAATAAAATGGTGTTACGTTTCGTAATATGTGTATATACGCTTATTTATATTTATTTATTCATTCATTCATTCATTTATTTATTTATTTATTTAACGCTCTGTGTTGACAATGGTACGACAGAGGTAAAACCCATACGAAGAAGGTAAAAAACTAAGAAAAAAAATAAGGAGAAAAGAAAGATAATATATACAGAACTGTATGAATACGCTCATAAAGACACGCAAAAATGAAAAGAAAAAAAGAAATATTTGAATTTAGTACTTTTCAAAAGTTATAAAATATTTCCATTTACAGCTTATAATTTAATTATTTACTTTACTTATCGAGAACCATTATTTACATTCCAGTAGATAAACGTAACCTAAAATATTCGAAACATTCGTATTGCTCGAAACGTTCAAGCTTCAAGCTTCAAGCTTCAAGATGCTCGAAAATTTCGATCTGCTCGAAAAATTCGAGTTTCTCGGTTCTTTCGGGCCGCTCGAAAATATTCGAGCTACTCGAAAAAATTCGAGCTACTCGGATTTATCGAGCTACTCGGTTTTTACGGGTACTCGGCTCCGCTCGGCTCGAAAAACCGAGCCTGGCTCGGCTCGCTTTTTCCGAGTACTCGAACAGCTCTACCGCACAGTACTCCATTGTGACGTAACCTCGCCGGCCTTAAGGCGGGATCTCCTACCTGCGTCTGGTCGCTGCGACTAGTCGCAGCGATTTGACTCAGCGACTAGCCGTAGGCTCAATCTCCTTACCTGCGACCAAGTCCATTGCCACAGTGCACTGTGCGTCCAAATATATGGGCGTTCGGGACAAAACTCAACTTCTGAAATAATCAGTTTTCGACCTAAATACTCTAGTACTTTTTTAAAGAGAATAGAAAGATGCACCGATTGGCATATAATAAAATATACAGTTTCATTAAAAACATTTAGGTGATCTTGATTTTATATCGAATAAAAAGTTTTTATGAATATTTACTTTTGCAATTTGTTGTCAACTGAATACTGACTAACTTTTGTTCGAAACATTTTTTTATCAAATTATTTTTACCACGTGCATTTGAAGTTAGAATTTTTCATTGAAATATATTTTAAATATATACTAATCTTTCCTCAAATCCCTGTCAATCATTTCCGGACACTCTTTTATTTTTAAAAGTACCAAAATATGGTCATAAATTCCATCAATTTTTTTTGCTTTGGTCCAAAGAAATCCACTTTTCAAAGATATTAGATCTGCATACTTCTATCTAAAAAAATTTATTTTTCAAATAATTGCAGGTAGTAGCAGATAAGGGGGTCATTTTCATAAAGTATAAAGTTGGGGGAACCAAATGTAAAAAAATCACGGATATGTTTTGTTACGTATTTTTCAAAAAGTCGGTTCAAATCAAATTTTCATTCATGGGACTAAGATGTTTTCTAATGATCAGCAAGGCCATAAGCCTAAACAATAATTTTGAAGCACACATACCCATAATACTAGAATCCATGGTTAATAAAGTGAGCCAAGAATAATAAATATTCTTAAGGTCTAAATAAAAAAAAAAGAATGTAACTACCGTGTATGAATTTCGAGTGACGCTTGAAGTCTTTAAATTCCAGATTAAGATGGTAAATAACATCATAAACAACTACGTTAACCTAGCAAGCATAACCGAACTCGATTCCTGAATATCTTGATGTAAATATTAGATGATTAATATCACCCTGCAAAATATTTGAATTTTCAATTTTTGTCCATGTATCAACGGACTGTGCACTGAGACAGAATCCCAAGAAGCAAGGAAACCAGTCAGAATTCAAAAGTTGTGGGGGGATTATGTATTTTTATATATTTCTTGTAAGCTACTAATATGAGGTCCAGAAATGGGTAAAAATATCATGAAGCCTACTTCTGATCTATGTGTAAACACATGTTTAAGTTTGTATGCATTTTTGGATGATATAAAAGAAAAAACTTTTTGGGGGCCCAAATGAGTAGTATCGATTCTGGTAAGTAATAGCAAATAATTAGTTACATACAGTTTTTTTTCCATAAGAAACCAATTGAAAAATTGTCAGCAATCATCGACTTTTTAGTTCCCTTCCGGAAACTTCCGAGCAAATTTCTTTTTAAACGATTTTAATCAGCTTCGATCCTCTTTTTATTTGTTGTATGCATGTATGTATGTTTGTTTGTTTGCTCGTTTTATTTGTATGTTTGGTTCAAATCTGGAAATTCAATTTTAACCCACTTCCACCAATCCAATTGTCTTGAAACTTTGTGATGATGGCAATGCAAAATTATGAAAAGCAAAACTGAAGGGTGTGAAAAAATGACTCAGTCACCAATAATTTGAACCCATAACCCCATTGAGCTATAAGTATACCTGGAGAGGGAACAGCAATGGGAAGAAGTAGAGGCGACAGCGGTTTGAGGGAAATAGAAGAACGGGTGAACCTATCCTTCTTCCTATTATACCTCTCACTCTGTACAGATAACTTCACTCACATGCACTATGCATCCATAGCCTGTTGTAAGACAGAGATAGGTTCACCCGTCATCTTCCCTCTTTCTCGGACCGGCCGCCATTCCTCTGTTCCCTCTCCAGGTATTCTTATAGCTCAATGCATAACCCAAAATCCCATCGACTTGAAATCAGCCACTCGCGTTCTTTACGAAAAGAACAAAAAGCCGCTGCGTTGCGTTGGTCGGATCTCTAGTCCGCATCGCGATTTCAATGTATAGCGGTCCTTTCAAGGAGCGAAATCGGTCAACAATGTATCGGTCGACAGTTTATGTATATGGAGGTCGCGTACGAGGGAATGTATTTGAACATGAACAGTATGATATAAGTAATTAATACAATTACTTAACACTATAGGGTTTAAGCCAACTGTTAACCTGTATATAGCAATAAAAGATATTTGTAAAGAAGTCTGAGCTGTGAAATGTAAATCCACAAACGGTCATTAGGAAATAAAAAAATATATATAAATAAAATTTATGCTAAACGATTTTATTAAAAATGCACTAAAAACTAATACATAATTCTTTTCTTGTACTAAAATTTCGATGGTGCTTTTTCACTTTAAATAAAATCGTGGAGCAGGATATTTCATAACCGAATAAGAATCACTTTAATGCGGTATCAAGCGTCAAAATTAGTTTGTTGTGAGATATCCTGCTCCACGATTTTATTCAAAGTGAAAAAAACGCCATCGAAATTATAGTACAAGTAAAGAATTTTTTTTCGTTTTTAGTGCATTTTTAATAAAATCGTTTAACATAAAAAATAAGGGAAACATACAACATTCCATATTTCGCATTCAAAAATGCCTAATTTTATGAAGGAAGTTAATAAAAGTGTTAATATACAAATGATACGAAGGTTTGGCGTTATTTAAGAAACTAACGTCAATTTGTCAATAATTTCAATACAACTAAAAGAATTTGTTAAATATACCATGGGAAGTGCAGAAATATTTGTAAACCTGTATCCATGTTATCGTATATACCAAATTCTGTTCACAAAGTGTTAATACATACATTCCTGTGAATGTATAAAATACTTTGGCAACCTTTCACTCGGCCAATTGGGTGAAGAGAACCAAGAAGAAGAATTATAGAAAAAAATGTACCTAGCTCAAAATATTCTGTCCTCCCAATTGCCCACCGTCTCTCACGTCTGAATACGTCAGCGCGTGCTTTTGTTTTAATATACCAACGCGTGGTTTTGTTTTGTCTGTGAATGACGAGTGTCTAAGATGTCGACGCTCGCTGTCTGGGCATAATACCGCATGTTATGCACAAACCAAAGTTGGATTGATCTAGAGCAACACGTGCTCATCCACAGTCACACCAACGTCGGACAATCCCATGTCCATTTTTGGATTTTTAGAAATGGTCTCAGTTTCTGTGTTCACTCACAGTCACACAGACGTGTGTTTATGTGAACACCTCATTCACATCATTGACCATCTCTCTTGACGTTGAGGCGTTGCACAGCGGCCGTCCTCCTCGACGAGCCCAGTATCCTTCTTCGGGGGTATCCTTCCCGTTCCTCGGCGGAACCCGCTGCGTCACGAAATGTGACTCGCTGACCACGCCATTGGCTCATCACTCCTTTTTCTGCACGTATAAAAAATATGCACATATATATCATATATATATCATGCTAACTACCACACTACCACGGCAGCCGTTAAATTATTATTTACTACCGTGTTTACCATCGTTACAGGACAATCGACGCGCAATCCTTTCAGGTGTCTCCGTCAGATGACTACACCGATATACCCCTTTCTATATATCTTGCGGCTGCCACGCTATTGACCCTTCTGGTGCATTGAAATAATTTCTAAACTTGTCGCGCACCGCAAAACCTTCGGCATCTCCGTAGCCTCCGGGTCGACACAACGGCAACATATTGTTTATAGATGTGTTGCGATCAGGGTTCTCACATTGACCATCACTGAGATATTCATCACGCAACATATTGTGTAAACAGCATGTTGCAGTGATGATGTGGTCTGTAGTTTCGGGCAGCACCGCTATTGGCGAATGAAATATCCTGAAAACTTGTGACAAAATGCCAAAAGCATTCTCCGATACTCTTCTTGCTCTGCATAACCGGTAATTAAAGATTGTTTTTGTGTTGTCTTCTTGGTTTTTTGGATACGGCTTCATCATATTTTTCGTCAGCCTGAAAGCTTCATCGCCTACAATCACATGCGGGACCACCACGTCAGATCCTGGTAATGGCTTGTCGGCGGGGAAATTAAATTGTCCGGATCGAATTTGCTGACCCAGTGTAGATTTTTGAAAAATTCCACTATCGCCTTCCTTTCCATACGACCCCACGTCGGTCACCACAAATTTATAATTTGCATCTACTAGAGCTAGTAGTACAATGGAAAAATAGTTTTTGTAATTAAAATACAGTGATCCACTATTTTTGGGGCACACTATTCGTACGTGCTTGCCATCTAATGCACCAATACAGTTGGGGAAATTCCATTTCGTCTCAAACTCTTGCGCGATTTTTTGCAAATCCAGAACAGTTGGTTTCGGTAGAAATATCGGTACTAACTTATTGCATAATTGCTCCAGAACGTTTCTCACAATCACACTTATGTAGCCGTACGATATTCTAAATGCAAACGACAAGGATCTAAAGCTTTCTCCAGTAGCGATGAACCTGTAAAAAATATATTATCTAATACGTTCGTAAAAATGAAGCGGACCAATAAACACTGTACAGGGTCAGCAGAAAAACCAAAATCTACATGGCCGTTGTTACATCTACAAGCGAAGTTTTTGGGACAATGTATCGTTTAAAACAAGGCAAATATTTTGTACACACAAAATAAATTTTAAAACATAATAAATTTTAAAAATTCATTTCATTTATTTTAATATAGTACCCAGTGTAATGTGCAACAAACTGAAGAGCTTCAACACATTAGAAACACTACGGGCACCGACATTCCAGGAATGTCGATGGATGTTATAGTACCTCCTGCAACCTGTGAATCTGTTACAGAAACACAGTCAGAGAACAATATTCCTCCTTGGAGGAAGAAGATATCCGTCCAGTTCAGTGTGGAAAAGGTACAGAAATAATTCGAATACTATACTGGATTTATTGGAAAGAAGAGCTCTCGAAATAAATGGGCAATATCAAACGATAAATGGAACAAGATCCCGACTCGATTTCGACAATTTTTGAAAATATCGCGGTAACCGTTGACAATTAATCGTTGGTTATGAAAAATTAACTTGCCTTAATGTCACCAGCAACTTGTCTTGTGGTGAAATCGGGTGTTCCACTCTCGCGGATGGTGCTGTTTTTATATCGTTTCCGATGAGGTTTAACACAAAGGCAACCTGCTCTTTATTCAAACGAAAGAATTGTCTGTATATCGTTTCGTTATTCTCCAAATGATTCGCAACTAGTATACTGCTGTAGCCCTCTCTAATTCGATTTGTGTACAACCTCTTCACTGCCTTTCTCTTTTTCCTTTTTTCTAACAGCGCTAACAGAAGTGCCTCATCTTCTACCTCTTCTTGTAACAGTTGTGCCACCAGCGGAATAAAATTGCGGTTCATTTCGCAAATTTGTCAAATTTCTGATAACACTGTCGTTTCACAAACACTATGTAAGACCGCTAACAAAGTCGCTTGTTTTGGAGCGATGCTTCCACTTCGAAGTCGGAGTAACGAGTGTCGTTCTGGCAATGGTTGGAAGACGTCCTAAACCCAGGGCAATAAACTAAGGGGCGTTTCTGACAATCCTGATCAAGCTATTCAGGTATAGCGGAACTTGGAGTATGCAGGCCAGTCCATACTTGCCTGTGCATTTCACAAATGCGAATTAATCAGAGGTAATGAGACAAATATATGCATACGTCTGTGCGGACACTTATTAGAAGAAGATGAGGGAAATTGGGAACTTCTATTGGCAGTTTTGGAAAGGAGTAAAAGAAATGAAATAAAAAGCATATACAAAAATCGATATAGAGATGGCTGGATATTAATAAAAAATCACTTAGTGGATAACCGAAGTACGTATACATCATTCTTTCGATTAAATATAGAACAAGTTGATTTTGTTTTAAATCGCATTGGTAAGGATCTAAAAAAACATCATCTACGATAGAGGATCATTCGATTTGACCACAAGCAAAGCTGCTCGTGACATTAAAGCATGTTAATTTTTCAGAAACATATTTTATTTTATTTTATTGTCCTTTGGCGCGACTTGAGGACATGCCGTGAATATAATAGATACTATTATTATTATTATTATTTATGCACGGTTAAAGACCCTTTACATTACAATGAACAATTCGTAATGCTAACAAAGAAACAATGTGAAAGAAAAGAAAAGAGACGAAAATCCAGTACATAAATAAACAAACAATAATACAAGAAACTAATAATACTAATGAAGTAATAAAATTAAAATTAGAATTGGAAGTAACGGATATTTACAAAGACGTTACTGCGAGCCAAAGCCCGCAAACGGTATTTAAACGTGGCCAATGTACCATTAAAAAAGTTGACATGTTCGCTATAAAGATGTGCTATTAGATGTGGAGGCACCTGCTGCTTGTAATGATTTTAACTCCATTTCATTAATTAGATGGAATACAGCAGCCTTCGCTTCTACAATCAACTCTGGCTGAAAGGTCCTAACAGTCGCCGCAATACTTCGAAAAAATAACGAGACGGGGTCAGAATCCTGCTCTGGTGCCCTGGTAATATTAGCCAGTACCTTCTGCCTGTCCGCCATGTTTTTTTCTAACAATTCGAGAACGGCGTTTGAATTACTCCGGCGCCTTTTTGATGCTGGAGTGGCCGTATCGTTTGAGGTCCTCCTCCTCGAATGTTCAATGTCGAGTTTTGGAACAGTCCCGTCATTTCCAAGTACATCGATAGATGCTTCTGCCGCGGTGTTGTTGGTCTCCGGACTCTCCTCGGCGTTGCGCTCAAGCGCCTCAATTTCCCCAGCGACTTCCATATTACTTTGGGTACTGTAATAAAATGAAGAAAATAAATTTTTAAGATTTGATTCAATTTTAGAAATCATATTGTGCGTAAAAATACCTGCCTTCGCTCCATTGGTACACTTTCTAAGAACTCCAGGCTGGATAGCAACGCCCATTTTGATTTTGGTTGTGCTGCCGACCCCGTACCATACTTATTGGCGCGTTTAATTTTCATGTAGTGGTCGCGGATATTACGCCACCTGTAGTTGCAGTCACTAGCTGAAATAATTAGATAATACATTTTTTGCACGTTCGTTGCTACTGGAGAAACATTCAGGTGGTTATTATATGCATTTGCAATATTATATGGATACATACAGCGGCTCACGAAAGTATTCTGATACCCGTTGAAATGCAATAACTTTTGAAGTGAAACTCCCCTACGCACGGTAGAGTGAATATCTCTTAGAACATTGCAGATTTAAAATTGATTTTCACAGAAAAACATGCTCTGACATTTCATAAATGAAGTACATAGATTCTAAAAAGAAAAAAAGAATTTGCGTTTGGCCATGATTTCCAACAAACCCGCCACTGTGTGACGCTGTATTGGTTAGATATTTAGATAAAATACAATGAAATATATTCATTTCAAACTTTAGTTATCATAGGCCTCCTTCCTGGAATATGAATCTATGGAAACTTCCCAATAATAAAGCAAAATATTCAATAAATCATTTATACTTATTGAGAATTACCTAACAAATTTAACATATTTCTTAGCCGGTGTAAGTATATGTAGATTTTGCATAAGTAAGTTTCACTTCTGTAGGGTGTAGTGTAAAATATACGGTCTGTTTATGAGCATGTAATAACAATCAATGAAAGACCTTTTACATATTTAAGTACGGTTTAGGGTTATGAACTGAAAAATTTCGTCGAAAAGCGACAATCGCAATTTTTTTCAAAACGACGAAACTCGTCACCTGGTAACCTAATCATTCTAGCTTCTCCAAAAAGCTCAAGTCTTTTGGCTCAACTCTAAAAAAGTTATTCTATTTCAAACGGTATCTGAATACTTTTGTGAACCAGTATAAGTGTTGTTGCAAGAGACGTATTGAAACAATTATGCGACAAATCAGTGCCCATATTTTTACGGCAATCTAAAATTTCAGCTTTGGAAAAAAATTGCAATAATCTTTATGATGAAATGGAATATTGTAAACAGCATTGGACCATTTGATGCGAAGCGTATTTGAATATTGTGCCCTCAAAATAGTGTATCATTATACTCTGACCCTTTCGACACGACCTTTTCCGATTTGGATTTTATTATATTTTCTTGCAGACATCGATTATACCTGACTGCGGATAGGTACAGATCAAATTTGAAATTCGTAGGTCAGTTTTAAAAATTGGGACATGTGTAAACCGAAAACGCATATGATGCACATCTCTATGCTCACTAAGATAAATAAAAACAATAATTTAAAAACCTTTTAAGCAAAACAGTTGTAACACACTATGAATAGAAAGGCTACGATACAAAATTTCAGAGAATTGTTCAATTACACGTAGTTTAAATCACGAGATTTCTATCATTGCCACGCTGCAGCCAGACACCCTACCAAAATCTAGAGACGCGGTAGCGTCTCGACGCCAAGTACATGGAAAAAAAAAAAACACCCTGTATATGTCGATCGAACTGTTCCCTGCCGCTACCGTGTATCTTTACTCGTCGCGGAGGCATTCTGACACTTCTTTTCATTATATCTTATTACGCCTGCAATATTTTCTAAATTTAAAGGCATTTTTCTTATGTAAACCGCATATCAGCTTTCGAATAAGACCAATTTCAATAAAATCGGTCCACGCATGCTAGAGATATCGTAATATCGTCTCATGGAAATGTCATTTCTGGTAAGAAAAATTTTTCTTCTCCAGTCGAAAATTTCGTCAACCAAATAAGTTTCGTCAACCAAATACGTATACTACGCGTTACACACACACCTATCAGATTCGCACACATGTTTCGTTCGTCGACTCTCGGGATCATTCCGCAGAGTATATACCCTTATATACCCCTATACTCTTATGTACCTACCCTTATACCCTTATACTCTTATATATACCCTTACACCCTTATATACCCGTATACCCATATACCCTTATACCCTTATACCCTTATACCCTTATACTCTTATATATACCCTTACACCCTTATATACCCGTATACCCATATACCCTTATACCCTTATACCTTTATATACCCTTATATACCGTTACACCTATCACCATTTACCCTTATACCCTTTACCCTTGCACCCTTTACCCTTGCACCCTTTACCCTTACACCCTTTACCCTTATATACCGTTATAACTTTTACCCTTTACCCTTATACCCTTATATATTTTTATATTTCACTGTTGAGCAGGGCTTGAAACCGTTATTATAAAGATTTAGGTTCTTGAAAGAGTTATGAAGAACCATTATTCTGAATAACCGTTATAAAGAACCTAAATATCAGACTATGTAAGTATTAGTTACGGTTCCTATATAGCTCTATAACTTTTATTTTTTAGGTTCTATATAAGTTCCAACCGGTTATAATAAATATAATATTAAAAATTATCAAAAGTCATTGCCTATGCAAATTATCTTTGTAAAAAGAAGTGAGATCCCCTCCAAAAAACTTCAAAAAAGTAAAAAAATTGCGCCAAGTACATGAAAAAATCACAACAAAAATAGAAGGAAATATACAATCACAAAAAAAAGAAGAAAATATACAATACAAAAAAGATGTGAAATCAAAATGAGCTGCCAGTACATAAAGGTGCTTTCCAACTGCGCTTAAGAAGACACATCTATATACACACAGCTAAAATGCTGTGTTCATACATTCCATTACAATGTATTACATAATATTAAGCAGATATATTTTTATACAAATAAATATTTTAATACGAATAAATATTTTATTCAAAATACTTGGCGCTGCGAAACCGAAAAAAATGTTAATTGGCTTTGTAAAAATTAATAATTTACAATAACTCCCTTACAATCTAAAATACATAACTATATACATATTAGAAACTCAGTGAGATTTATTCTACATATATTTAATTTTAATATCATATGTATTTACATATTTAATTTTAGTATCATATGTAGCATATGCACACGCACACATACACACATTTACGAACGCACGCACAAGAAAAAAAGAAAAAGATAATGCAATATATACATATTTATTCAGTTTAGCAACACCAATTCGGAGAGCAGCGCCAAGTATTTTGAATAAAATATTTATTCGTATTAAAATATTTATTTGTATAAAAATATATCTGCTTAATATTATGTAATACATTGTAATGGAATGTATGAACACAGCATTTTAGCTGTGTGTATATAGATGTGTCTTCTTAAGCGCAGTTGGAAAGCACCTTTATGTACTGGCAGCTCATTTTGATTTCACATCTTTTTTGTATTGTATATTTTCTTCTTTTTTTTGTGATTGTATATTTCCTTCTATTTTTGTTGTGATTTTTTCATGTACTTGGCGCAATTTTTTTACTTTTTTGAAGTTTTTTGGAGGGGTAAAATTTACCCATTACAAAATTTCACTGGGACATATGTGTCCCAACAGGACCAAAAGGGTTAAGAATGGCTTTTCGATTGTATTATTAGCTCTAGTTGATGCAAATAAGTATAATTAAAGAATACTGTACCTGTTCTGTTGACAATAATTCCCACTGCCTTCCACACCTTGTTTTTCACCTCGTGTTTGCTATGCTGCAGGTGACCGGCGTCATAGAGGACACTATTTTGGGCTACAGCCTCTATCAATTTGTCGTCCTCCTCACTCGAAAACAAAATTTTTTTCGCCATTTCACGATGTTGTAGCCAACCACACGCAAAATTTAAAACTGTCAGGCTGACACTACACAGGTCTGAAGCGTAGATAAATGTTTCCTATACTGACTAACTATCCCTGTAAGTCGCAGTTTAAATCTTATTTCCATCAGTACCTGCACCTTTCTGAGGGTGGAGTCTTCTGTGAAACTGTGAATACTATTGGTCGCGAAGAAACTCCCACCTCTCAGATCGTACACGTAGAAGTGGAAAAATACAATAATAAAGCAACACCAGTGTTTTGGGATTTTCCCCGTGCCCGATTTCCAGCCGCCCTAAACGGATTATTAACGGGCCACAGTTTACTACAGCTTTATGACACTAGACCTTCGGCCCCCTACACGATATAAAGTAATTAGGAAACATCTGCCAAGTAACCTGGAGAACAACGGAACAATTTTTAGTATTACTTCCCAATTGCTAACAACCTAATTCCTCTACGTTCGGCAAGCAATAAACCGTGTTTCGCTACAGTATAAAAGAATAATAAGTATGGTCGGAACGTTGACCGTGACGAAAATTAATTTTAAGGTCCGCACAATTACCAAAAGAAGATGTTCTTATGTGAGATCGAAGAATGTTTCCCTGGCAATGGGGTAGGAAACGAAATTATTCTGCAGTAATACCGGTACGCTTCGCGCAGAGCCACATGAAGAAAAGGGATGGTCCGCTGATTGCGCGTGATGAGGCCCGCTTTGTCCTCCCTACAAATTCGTGAGAGATCCCTTATCTCTCAAGTATAAACATGCATTGGACCAGCGGGAGACCCTCGATCGACGGCGAATTGAGATTCAGTATTGAATATCAAAATTTTCATATTACTGATAACATCTTGAACGGAGTATTACCGATGGATTGGTGAGTTTATGTCGACGAAAATGAGTCCAAACACGAAGCAATTGGGCACTATTTTTTATTATGAAAATAGGTACAATTAGAATTCCAGTTCCCCGATTTAAGCGGAAAACGCGTTTCTGGTTACTGGCCTGCGACACACACTACGTTCACTAAAAATGACAAGACAAAAACACAGATCCAGCCCTTCTGAGTTTTTGCACCTCGCCCTTTCCACGTCTTGAGAGTGATGGGACCCGCGTAGTCAATGCCAGTGTGGGTGAATGGTCGTGAGGGTGCAACTCTCGAAAGAGGTAGAAAGGGCGAGGTGCAAAAACTCAGAAGGGCTGGATCTGAACCGAATTTCTCCATATTTGAACTCATTTTCATCGGGAAATCTTAAAAAATCCATTGGTAATACTTTCATGAATATTTTATTTTTCTCTACTGGGTATTTTACCTGGCCCAACGGTTTTATTGCTCCCGGCAGTCAACGGACGGTCTACCCAGGACCGAAGGCCCTCGCTCGCACCGAGGAAGCAAAACTGTGGGGTGGGTAGGTATTTCCCGATGATCCGGGGAAAAAAGCATGTCATTAATCCGGAGACCACTGTAATCTCCTCCCTGTGGCACACGTTCTCTTGCACCGAATACGTCAACGCGTGCTTTTGTTTTGATATTTCAACGCGTGTTTATATTCGAGAGATAAGAGATCGGTCTCGAATTTGGCGGAAGGACAAAGCAGACGGCACCACGCGCGGTCAGCGGACTACCCCTTTTCTTCATGTGGCTCTTCGCGAGGCGTACCGGTGTTTGTGCAGAATAATTTCGTTTCCTACCCCATTGCCAGGAAAACATTCTTTGATCTAACATAAGAACATCTTCTTTTGTTAGTGGAGGAAAATGTCACATCTGATCCCTAACAATTAATCAGGCTGATCGGCCAGACCGTCTCGCCAGGGTCGCGGTTTATGACCGTATTGTCCCGCGAGTCGGTGCGGTGGTTGACAACAGTACCCCTACGTACGGGTCCGAAGTCATTATAAATAGGTAGGGGAAAGTGGGGTAAAACGGAACGGGTGGGTAAAACGGAACACCAATGTGTCTGTTAGATAAGAGCTGCGAATGAGTTGGTACCGCGTGACATGGGACCAAAGGGTCCTCATAGCATTTTTATGATAGACTATAGATCCCTGCGGTACCAACTCATTCGCAGCTCTTACCTAACAGAAACATGATGGTATTCCGTTTTACCCACCCGTTCCGTTTTACCCCACTTTCCCCTATATACCATTCGCCGACAGAACAACATAACGGATTAACTAAGACTGAAAAATTCCAAAATGTTTGAGAATAAGGTAGGAGAGCACGCTGGAATGTTAGGTGAGGAGTCGACGGTGAGAAAGTAACAGGCGGTGCGCGAATGTTTAGTCAAAGTTGACCGAGTCACTTTATTTAAAAGAATGTGGGGTGAGCACAAGAACAGAACACCTCACTTGCGTGAATTAATGCGCTGATTGAACACAAAGAGATGCACAAAAGAATTTCATACGTTGCGTGGCTAACACGGGCAAACACGTTGTCGCGACAAGCGGTATGAAACGAGAGTGAACAAAGGGACGCGGAAAACCGTTGAGCGTCTTCTCGAACAATCCTCGAGAATCGATCAAGAAAGTACGCGTCGTGATTGGGCCGCTCGCTTTACGTGGTGATCGGTGATTGGCTGAGCAGGCGCCTAGGAGTATCGATCGGCTGATCGAATATCGATCAGCGGCGTGTACCGCTGCCCGGTAGGTGCTGCGGTGAGCTTGGGTGCGGCGGAGCAGGGAACTAATGGAATCTCAAACATTCTCCCGCCATCAACAGCTGTTTGATGATGTTGATGTAGAATCTGAAACAGGCAAAATTGCCAATTTTGCAATTGGCCTGATTAGTGTCGTAGTGGCAGTCTTAAGCGTCACCACTCTGGTGAGCCCATCCTTTCCTGGGTGAAGGGTGACGACTCGAGCAAGTGGCCACTTGCTTGGTGGAAACCGTTCATCAGTGATGAGCACTAAGGATCCAATCTTGATCTCATTCGATCGGTGGTGCCACTTCGAGATGGAGAGTTGACGTTGGAGATAGTGTGATGACCATTGAGCAGAGATGGGCATTATTTAAATAAAAAATTATTTAAATGACGTATCAAATAAAAAATACTTTAGTCTTATTCGTCATGAATAAGATTTACCCCGAGTCAATATTTAATCGTAGCGCTCATAATTGAAATCATGGGTATTCAATCGTCGGCCACGATTGAATTACTTCAGCCAGAGAATTAAAATCGTCGGTCATGATTGAACTACTTCAGCCAGGGAGTTCAATCGTGGCTCGCGATTGAATTGCCTTCTGCCATGGGTAGTCAAATCATGAATGAATGAACAGTGTTCTCGTATTCAATCGTATTTAGTCGACTGAAGCTCGATAACCTCGAGACTTGCGAGAGCCTTTGATCGATGCCGCGCGATGCCCGAGCCGAGCGACATTGTATCGTTCACCCGTCTAAACTGACGCCTGGAGTTGCTTGGCGATGTGTCATCGATTATACGAAAAGTGAATTTCTTTATTTTTCATCGTATCAATATGACAGTGACACCGATGGATTCCTGGCGTTCTCACGATTAATCGGTCAGAAAATAATTGAAATCAGACTACTTTTAATGGAGTTAGGTGTAAATTGTGTAAATTAATTGTATGCATATGTAATTTCGTTAATTATGGCCCAAATTATGTCAAGTTTGTTATAATTTTTGCCAGGGAAACAGAAGGAGACAATTGATGTCACTTTCGTGCATATCCGATAAAGAAATTAACATTTTTCCGTTCTTAATGGCTAGTGCTATCCTTGTCTTTTATGACCCCATGGTTCTCGGCGATCCGTGTCGAGCGTTCGCTACTGAAGGGTCCTTACATAATATGTCTTCGACTCCTCAATAAAGGCAGAATGATAGGGATCATGATTTTGGAATTTGGATCAGGTTAACGAGCACTACTTACATATACATACAAAGCAGTGCTTTAAAATTTCCTAACATTTAGGAATTTAGGAATTAGGGGTCATAAAAGACAAGGATAGCACTAGCCATTAAGAACGGAAAAATGTTAATTTCTTTATCGGATATGCACGAAAGTGACATCAATTGTCTCCTTCTGTTTCCCTGGCAAAAATTATAACAAACTTGACATAATTTGGGCCATAATTAACGAAATTACATATGCATACAATTAATTTACACAATTTACACCTAACTCCATTAAAAGTAGTCTGATTTCAATTATTTTCTGACCGATTAATCGTGAGAACGCCAGGAATCCATCGGTGTCACTGTCATATTGATACGATGAAAAATAAAGAAATTCACTTTTCGTATAATCGATGACACATCGCCAAGCAACTCCAGGCGTCAGTTTAGACGGGTGAACGATACAATGTCGCTCGGCTCGGGCATCGCGCGGCATCGATCAAAGGCTCTCGCAAGTCTCGAGGTTATCGAGCTTCAGTCGACTAAATACGATTGAATACGAGAACACTGTTCATTCATTCATGATTTGACTACCCATGGCAGAAGGCAATTCAATCGCGAGCCACGATTGAACTCCCTGGCTGAAGTAGTTCAATCATGGCCGACGATTTTAATTCTCTGGCTGAAGTAATTCAATCGTGGCCGACGATTGAATACCCATGATTTCAATTATGAGCGCTACGATTAAATATTGACTCGGGGTAAATCTTATTCATGAGTCTCGAATAAAATTTTCGTCTTTTAGACGAATTTAATTTTTTATTTGAAATAATTTTCTGCCCATCTCTGCCATTGAGTCCAAAAACGTTGAGTCCGTTGTTGTATAAGCCGCCACCTGGCTGATGGTGAGATGATTTCATGCTCGACAGATGGTTCTGGCAGCGTTGTGAGGGGCTGCCCGATGAGGAAGTGAGCCGGTGTGAGGGTGGAGATGTCTTCAGGGTCATCACTGAGAGGCTCGAGCGGTCGTGAATTTAGCATGGCTTCTATTTGAGTAAGAAGTGTGCAGAATTCTTCGTAGGTGAGTACCGTCTCACTGACGGTTCGCCGAAGATGGTGTTTGATTGACTTCACGACGGCTTCCCATTTGCCTCCCATGTGAGGAGCTGCTGGTGGATTGAAGCACCAGCCAGTGTTGTCATTGACAAACAGCTGACTGAGTTGACGATGATCCTGTGTGCCCTGGATGAACATACTCTTGAGAACGGTGTCTGCTCCGACGAAGTTCATTCCGCAGTCTGAGTGGAGCCTGGTTGGGATTCCTCGTCTTGAGGTGAATCTCCTGTAGGCAGCGATGAATCCTTCTGTCGAGTAGTCTGTGACAATGTCCAAGTGTACAGCTGAGGTCGTAAGACAGACAAAAACACAGATCCAGCCCTTCTGAGTTTTTGCACCTCGCCCTTTCCACGTCTTGAGAGTGATGGGACCCGCGTAGTCAATGCCAGTGTGGGTGAATGGTCGTGAGGGTGCAACTCTCGAAAGAGGTAGTTGGCCCATCAGTTGATGGGCACGGATCCCCCTTTGTCGAGCACACACAACACACCGTAGCACATGAGTCTTAACTGGCGCTCGCCCTCCGATGATCCAATAACTGTTTCTGATGTGAGCGAGGGTGAGCTGGGTCCCTCCGTGCAAAGTTTGTCGATGTGCATGGTCTATAATCAGAGTAGACAGACGTGAGTGGCGAGGTAAAATTGCTGGATGCTTACTCTCATACACCATGTGGGCATTGTTGAGTCGGCCTCCAACTCGAATGATTCCTTTTTCATCGATGAAGGCTGTGAGTCGATTGAAGACATGGGATGTTGGCATCGAAGATCCGGAGCTGAGGACCTTGAGCTCAGTTGAGAAGTAGATTGCTTGTGTAGCCTTGATCCAAAAGTTCCTGGCCCATTCCATGTCCTCTGGCAGGATTGAGATGATTGGCAGAGATAATGGCAACTTCTTCATTCTATTGAGGATTCTGAAACAAACTGAAGTGATGCGATAAAGTTTGTTAAGAGAAGAGTATTTATAAATGAGGTCCCAGTGGTATTTAATTTGTTGAACGTTGAGTAGATTTGAAATTCCTGGACGAGCCTCTAGTGCACTCGAGTCGTCCTTCAAAACTGGTTGAGGTGGCCATGAATCACTGGGTTGAGTGAGCCATGATGGTCCCATCCACCACAGCTCGTGCTGTTCAAGCTGAGCTGTTGTTAAGCCTCTTGATGCGCAATCAGCTGGGTTCGACTTCCCTGGAACATGTCTCCAGTGTGCATCTTGGGTGAGTTCTTGAATTTGGGAGACACGATTCCGTACGTAGTCCTTCCAGCGTGAAGCGTGTGCTTTGATCCAGATTAATGTCACTTGAGAATCCGTCCACAGATGTGTTGTAGCAATGTTGAGCTGCAGGGTTGCTTGAACATACTTCATGAGCTTCGCAACCATCAATGCTGCAGTAAGCTCGAGCCTTGGGATTGTGAGTTTCTTGAGGGGTGCTACCTTCGTCTTGGAGCACACTAGTGTCGACACTTTGTGATTAGTGCCGCTGCCATGGCGAGTTGAGAAGCGTCAGAGAATCCATGTAGTTCCACTGTTGAATTGCTGAGAGTGTGAAACCACCTTGGAATTGAGAGCCTGGCCAGGCTTGTAAGATCTTCTCTGATGGTGAGCCAATTGGATGTGACTTGGGATGGCAGAGGCTCATCCCAGCTGATTTTGTGCAGCCACAATTCTTGCAAAAGTGTCTTCGCTCGAATGATGACAGGAGACAAAAATCCTAGCGGATCGAATATCTTTGCTACTTCTGAAAGGATGAGGCGTTTAGAGAGCGTTGAGGTTGAAGTTGCCTGTGTCAGCGCCGCCGAAGATGTCGTCAACGTATCTGGCATGGGTGATGCATGGCACTGCGAGTGGAAAGCGATGACCTTCGTCTTCCACCAATTGCAGGAGAGCTCTTACAGCCAGAAATGGAGCAGCCTTTGTACCATATGTGACTGTGGTGAGCTTGTAAGGCACTTCCTTGTAGTTGTCATCTATCCAGAGCACCCTTTGGAGGTCTTGATCATCTTCATGCACCTTGACTTGACGATACATCTTTGTCACGTCCGTGGCAAAAATGAACTTGTGCTGGCGGATCCACAGTAGCACATCCGTGATGTTGAGAAGAAGATTGGCGCCAGTGTGCATGAGGTCATTGATTGAGTGCCCAGATGTCGTCGGACTTGATCCATTGAAGACGACCCTCAATTTTGTCGTCTCGCTGTCGAGCTTGATCACTCCGTGGTGTGGTAAATAGAAGACAGAATGAGTGTTAGGTGAAATGGATGGTGCTCTTACCATGTGTTGAAGCTCCACGTATTCCTTCATGAATCCTAGGTACAGATTGCAGTACTCGCTGTCCCTGTTGAGCTTGTTGAGTGTGCGCTTCAAGCAAGCATGTGCAGTCTGATAGGAATTACCAAGTAGATTCGGAGACGATCTGAGGGGGATGCGTACGATGTAACGTCCTGTAGAATCACGAGTGTGTGTCGCTCGAAAGTGATCTTCACATTCCTGTTCTTCAGGGGTGAGTAGAGTCGGTGTGTCCAATGGGAGTTCCTCTTGAATCCAAAACTTGGCCAGTAGATCTGGAAGAGCGTTGTCCTTGTGCTGCACTGTGGCAGAGTGATGCAAGGAACTAAGTTGATTTGAATCAACGGTGATTGGTCCAAGAACGAGCCACCCAAAGATTGACAGCTGAGCAATTGGCATTGAAGAATCGACCTTCCTAATATTGGGCTTGATGATCTGCCCATAGGTATCTGCGCCGATGACAATGTCGATGGGTCTTGACGTCAGAAAGTCTGGATCGGCCAGTTGAAGACCGGTGATGTGTGGCCATTCTTGATGAGGTGATTCCACCGATGGCAGATTTGACGTCAGTGCCCTGAGTATGTGTGCTTGTATGTGCACAGTTGCTGGGCAGTAATTGGAGCGAAGCGAAATTAGTGCGACTCCTCGAGTCTGAGTAGCTTTGTTACCTCCAATGCCGAAGACAGAAATTGTTGAATGGATACGTTGGAGCTTGAGCTGAGTAACAAGCTCGTCCTTGATGAAGGTGATTTCGGAGCCTGTGTCGATTAACATCCTGACTGGTATGGACATCACCGATGTGATGAGCTGAGCATTGGCGGTTGCCAACAGTGTGGTTGAAGCGCTGGTGGACTTGGCTGCTGAATGCACAAATGCTGACTGACCTGTTGAGCAGAGTTGGAGACCTGATGCGCTGAGGGTTGATGCGACGACTGCACCGACGCTTCACTGCGTTGCGTCTTGAGCAGCTTGTGGTTGCGCAGATGGTTTGCTGCCGGCTGGAGCAGAAGACTGCGATTTGTGCAGATGCAGCATCGTGTGGTGCTGGTCACCACACATCTTGCACCTGGTCGTCGACTTGCAGACATTAGTCTGATGCCGACCGCAGCAGTTCCGGCACAAGTTGTTGGTGGTGATCACCTTGCGCCGGGCTTCCACAGCCATGCCCCTGAACTCCGGGCACATAACCATAAAATGGTCGCCTCTGCAAACGTCGCAAGGGTAAGCTGTGGCCCTTGACCGTTGAGCAGGCTGAACACTCTCGGCTTTGCTGCTCGTCGCTGCGTGACTGGCAGCCTTCTTCTGGGTTGAGCGGGCTGCTGGCGCGGAGGCGGCCTTCTTCGATGAGCCCTCCGTCTGCTCCAACGCTGAGCTTTTGGCCTCGATGAAGGCCAAGAGCGTCTCGTACCTCGGGTATTCGGAGGTGTTGGCCAATGACGTCTCCCACGCTTCCCTCGTCACCTTATCCAGGGAGTTGGTGACCGTGTGCACTAAGATGCAGTTGTGCATCTCCTCATGGGCCTTGAGCGCAACCAAGGACTCATTAACTTGGTGCACTGTTGCAGCCAAGTCCTTGAGGGCCGTTGCTGAGCGTGTGGTGATGGCAGGCAAGGTGAGCAGCTTGTCCAACTGCTCCTGGATGAGCAGGCGTTTGTTGGCGAACCTTCTCGTCAGCATTTCCCAGCACGGTTGGAATGAAGAACCTCTGAGCGGAAAGGCGTTGACGCGCCTCGCCGGTTCTCCACTCAGGCTTGAGCGGAGATAGTGCAGCCGATCGATTTCCATGAGCTGAGCATCTTGGATGATCAGCGACGTGAAAAGTTCACTGAACTTAGGCCATTCAGCGTAGCTGCCAGAGAACTTTGGCAGTTCAATCTCTGGCAGCTTTCCTGCGCGTCCAGGCGTTGGCTTGGCGGGAGCAGCACGGAGGTCGGAGATGAACTGGACGTCCTCCTTAAGGCGGCTCAGGTGGAGCTTCATCTCCCACACTAGCTGCCGCTCTTGCACAGCCACGTCGGTGGCATAGTACTCGTGGTCGAGAAATTTGGCCGGCCACACGGTCTCAAAATGCTCGTCCTCTCGACAAAAGGCCTGGTGAGTCTCCTCAACCTGCGCCACGAGCAGTTGCACTTCATCTAAAGATGTTGAGTGTGCGTGAGATGGCAGCTGTGTTTTTAGTGTGGTGAGAGATTTCAAACGACCCACCTGAGCCCTCGCCTTGATGATGAGCTGCGAGGGGAGCACCGTCGGGGACGCTGAACGCGACCGTCCCTTATCTTGCGCAGAGGTGGCCGTCTGCGTTTCCGTGGGGACGGTGAGTGAGGACGCCTTTTCCTCCTTGGCGATCTTCGGGGCGTCGGCGGCCTTGACCTCCTTAATGATCTTGGGGGCGTCGGCGGCCTTGACCTCCTTGACGATCTTGTGGATCTCCTTATCTGCCGTCGTTGAGATGAGCACTTGACGTGATCACAACACCACACGCACTACACGCACTTTCACCGTCGATCCGGCTCGAAGGAACCGGAGTCTGGCAGCGTTGTGAGGGGCTGCCCGATGAGGAAGTGAGCCGGTGTGAGGGTGGAGATGTCTTCAGGGTCATCACTGAGAGGCTCGAGCGGTCGTGAATTTAGCATGGCTTCTATTTGAGTAAGAAGTGTGCAGAATTCTTCGTAGGTGAGTACCGTCTCACTGACGGTTCGCCGAAGATGGTGTTTGATTGACTTCACGACGGCTTCCCATTTGCCTCCCATGTGAGGAGCTGCTGGTGGATTGAAGCACCAGCCAGTGTTGTCATTGACAAACAGCTGACTGAGTTGACGATGATCCTGTGTGCCCTGGATGAACATACTCTTGAGAACGGTGTCTGCTCCGACGAAGTTCATTCCGCAGTCTGAGTGGAGCCTGGTTGGGATTCCTCGTCTTGAGGTGAATCTCCTGTAGGCAGCGATGAATCCTTCTGTCGAGTAGTCTGTGACAATGTCCAAGTGTACAGCTGAGGTCGTAAGACAGACAAAAACACAGATCCAGCCCTTCTGAGTTTTTGCACCTCGCCCTTTCCACGTCTTGAGAGTGATGGGACCCGCGTAGTCAATGCCAGTGTGGGTGAATGGTCGTGAGGGTGCAACTCTCGAAAGAGGTAGAAAGGGCGAGGTGCAAAAACTCAGAAGGGCTGGATCTGAACCGAATTTCTCCATATTTGAACTCATTTTCATCGGGAAATCTTAAAAAATCCATTGGTAATACTTTCATGAATATTTTATTTTTCTCTACTGGGTATTTTACCTGGCCCAACGGTTTTATTGCTCCCGGCAGTCAACGGACGGTCTACCCAGGACCGAAGGCCCTCGCTCGCACCGAGGAAGCAAAACTGTGGGGTGGGTAGGTATTTCCCGATGATCCGGGGAAAAAAGCATGTCATTAATCCGGAGACCACTGTAATCTCCTCCCTGTGGCACACGTTCTCTTGCACCGAATACGTCAACGCGTGCTTTTGTTTTGATATTTCAACGCGTGTTTATATTCGAGAGATAAGAGATCGGTCTCGAATTTGGCGGAAGGACAAAGCAGACGGCACCACGCGCGGTCAGCGGACTACCCCTTTTCTTCATGTGGCTCTTCGCGAGGCGTACCGGTGTTTGTGCAGAATAATTTCGTTTCCTACCCCATTGCCAGGAAAACATTCTTTGATCTAACATAAGAACATCTTCTTTTGTTAGTGGAGGAAAATGTCACATCTGATCCCTAACAATTAATCAGGCTGATCGGCCAGACCGTCTCGCCAGGGTCGCGGTTTATGACCGTATTGTCCCGCGAGTCGGTGCGGTGGTTGACAACAGTACCCCTACGTACGGGTCCGAAGTCATTATAAATAGGTAGGGGAAAGTGGGGTAAAACGGAACGGGTGGGTAAAACGGAACACCAATGTGTCTGTTAGATAAGAGCTGCGAATGAGTTGGTACCGCGTGACATGGGACCAAAGGGTCCTCATAGCATTTTTATGATAGACTATAGATCCCTGCGGTACCAACTCATTCGCAGTTCTTACCTAACAGAAACATGATGGTATTCCGTTTTACCCACCCGTTCCGTTTTACCCCACTTTCCCCTATATACCATTCGCCGACAGAACAACATAACGGATTAACTAAGACTGAAAAATGCAAAAAATTATCAAACACGGCACAGCGTTCTTGATTGCCCTTTAGAGATGCTGGCAAACGGATGTTGTCGAAACGTTCGGCAAAGAGAGAAATTTGATTTTCTTTCGGCAAAGGTTGAAAACTATTACTGGATCTAAATAGAATTGCATAAAACGTTTAAAACCTCTTCGTCTGTATTGCAGTGGAAATCTTTTTCTACAATTTTTAAAATCTTTAGTTTTAGCTTCATCTTGGGTCTCTCCACCCCATTGGCCAATTGGAAAGTTGTCAAAATATGTTATACTTTCGCAGTAATGTATCAACACTTTTTGTGAACAGTATTTGGTATATAGAATAACACGGATAAGGTTTACAAATATTTCTGCATGTTTCGCCTTGTGTGCCAAAAATCGGCTCAGACCGAGGGGGAAATTCGAATTATCTTTTACAGCCGGTAATTTAGAATTTTTCGAAGCGAAATTTCTTCGTTCGTTTACGGTAGGCAATTGCTTGTTTTTGAAACGTTCTTCGGGAACCATTTGTGTACCTGCTTTCGAACAGGGACAATCGACACCGTGCCGTTTTTTGCAGGGGTTTCAACTTTCTTCGCACTGAGTTAATCCGTTGATTGCTCTATCACCGGGTGCTACAGGGGGACTTGGGACCGACATGTACCGTTGTCTACCACTGGCTCGCGGGACCATACGGTCATAAACCGCGATCCTGGCGAGACGCTTTGACCGATCAGCCCGTTTAGTAGGGTAAAGGCAGGTAATATGGAACATCTGATTTCAAAAGCTTGTCAAGAGTAGGGGACTTTGTTGTTTTTAATCATGTGGCTATTCACGAGGCGTACCAGTGTACCAGTGGACCATAAAATTAATTTTCGTCACGGTCAACGTCCCGACCATTATTATTCTTTTATACTGTAGCGAAACACGGTTTATTGCATGCCGAACGTAGAGGAAGTAGCTTGTAGCAATTGGGGATTATCTTAAAAATTGTTCAGCTGTTCTGGAAGTTACTTGGCAGATGTTTCCTAACTACATTATATTGTGTTGGGGGCGAATGGTCTAGTGTCATAAAGCTGTAGTAAACCGTGTGTCGATACGAACATTGCACTCTCCATGGCATATTTAGCAAATTCTTTTAGTTTTATTGGAATTATTGACGTTAATTCAAGACGAATTGACGTTGTTTTCTTAAATAACGCCAAACTTGTATATTAACACTTTTTGTATCAATTTCCTTCATAATATTCGGCATTGTTAAATGCGAAACACAGGATGTTGCATTTTTTTCCTATTTCTTGGGATTCCCCCCCCCCCCCCACTGTGCGACATAGAATACACGTATTTAATTCATTACTGCCAAATATCCGCAGTAGCAAGGACAAGATTATGTTGATTATAAAACAAACAAAAAATTTGTTTGGAAGTTCCCGGAAGGCAACTAAAAAGTCGATGATTGCTGACGATTTTTCAACTTGTTTCTTATGGAAAAAATTTAATGTAACTAGGTAATTATTTGTTATTATTTACCAGAATCGATACTACTCGATTTAAAATTCTGTACGAAAAATACACATAAACGTAGACACGTGTTCACACATAAATCAGAAATAGGCGTCATGATATTTTTACCTTTTTTAGGTGTTCATATTAGTAGTCTACAGGTAACATATAAAAATACATACTCCCATAACGTTTGAATTCTCACTTGTTTACTTATTTGTTGGGATTCTGTCCCACTGTGGCAACGGGTCGCAGTGCGACTGGTCGCTGGACTCCCTCCAGGAGCAGTCTAGCGTCTGGTGAACGCAGTGCCCAGTCTGCGTCTAGATTTAATGGGATACAGACCCTCTCGCATTGTGTTGCGTCTCGAGTAGCCTAGGCTGGTACTCAAACAGACCCGCGTCAGGCACCTATGTCTGGCGCATACCCGGCGATCGCAGACGTTTGTAGGAGAACAGATGCATGCTTCCCCATTGCACCAGTATACTGCGTCTGGCAGCTGCGACTACTCGCAGCGGCCAGACGCAGGTAGGAGATCCCGCCTTTAGGTGTTACGGTTACGTCCGGAGGCGACGGGGCAAGAACTCCCCTCCCCATCCTGAAGACCGGAAATTCAGGACGTGACACGAAACATTTTTTTATCAAAATATTTTTATCACGTGCCTTTGAAGTTAGAATTTTTTCATTGAAATATATTTTACATATATAAGCTTATTTAGACTAAAAAAGAAGACTCTATATAGTTAACGTAATGCATTGTTAATATAAACTTTTAATAATAATACATAAAAACCGTAAACGTAATTATTCATATAAAACAATATAAAAAATACTCCAAAATGACCAAAATGTAGTCATAAATTCCATCTATTTTTTTTCTCGTCTAATGAAAACCACTTTTCGAAGACATCAGAATTGCTGATGCGCACACGTCTTCCTAAAAAAATTAATTCTCAAATAATTGCAGGTAGCAGGAAAACGCAGTATTTTCATAAAGTATACAGTTAGGGGAACCAAATATAAAAAAATCACGGATACGTTTTGATACGTATTTTTTAAGAAGTCGGTTGAAATAAAATTCGGGACTAAGAAGTTTTCTAATGATCAGTAAGGGCATAAGCATAAACAATAACTTTGAAATACACCTACTCATAATACTAGAATCCATTGTGATTAAAATGAGCCAAGAATAATAAATTTTCTTAAGGTCTAAATGAAAAAATAGAAAGTAACTCTACCGCGTATGAATTTCGAGTGACGCTTGAAGTCCTGAGATTCCAAGTTAAGATGGTAAATACCATCGTAAACAACTACGGTATCCTAGCAACCATAACCGAACTCGATTCCTGAACATCTTGATGTAAATATGAGATGATAATTATCACCCTGCAAAATATTTGACTTTTCAATTTTTGTCCATGCATCAACGCACTGTGCAATAGGTCAACAATTTGATGGAGGAAATCACTGCTGCGGTTACAAGCCAATTTCAATCACTTGCTGCACAAATAACGGCGAATATCACAAATATTGAATTTTTACTGAACGCAATTTTTTCCAAAGATAATGCCTGACAACGTTATAGTAAATAAGCCATTTTAAATAGCAGCGATTAACGTTAACTCGCTGGTTGCTAATTATCGCAGGTTGGAACTACTCCAATTCCTCACTGAATATGACCATGATTTTATCTTCGTCTCTGAAACTAAACTTAACCCTTTTCATAAGTTAGTTTTCAAAGATTATTATCTAGTACGTAATGATAGACCTAACGCCATTCAAGGCGGGGGAACTGCGATACTTATAAAAAAAGGGATGCAATTTCAAGAGATCTGCCTTCCGAATCCCTCTCCCAACGAAATTTTGGAATATTCCATAATAAAAATTCCAATTGGAAATAATAATTCACTAATTCTTATTAGTGCTTATGCCAAAAATGATACTAGAAAGCTATTCATTGAGGAATTGAACAGCCTACTTACTAAACTTAAATTATTTAGTTGTAATACCTTTTATATTTTAGCTGGGGACCTTAACGTCAGAAGGAGAGTAGTTAGGCTATGAGAGTTCTGGCTCAAGTGTAGGCGAGGGGGTGAGGCGGGGAGGGGGTACGGAGTTCGTAGGTGAGGGGGATGACGTCACAGGGGAGGGGGATTCCAAGATGGCGTCGACCGAGTTCGTTGGTGAGGGGGATGACGTCACAGGGGAGGGGGATTTTCCAAATTTTCAAAATGGCGTCGCGCGGGCAGGTCGAGTTCGTGGGCGAGGGGGTTGACGTCACGGGGGAGGGGGAGGATTTTCAAATTTTCAAAATGGCGTCGCACGCACTTCGTGTTGGCGCCACCTACTGGACGTTTAAGGTACTTTGGGCCCGCGTCGGTATTTGGGCCCGTCTTGGTAAATTTTCCAGGTTTTCCATACATTTCGTGTTGGCGCCACCTACTAGACGTTTAAGGTACTTTGGGCCGGCGTCGGTATTTGGGCCCGTCTTGGTAAATTTTCCAGGTTTTCCATACATTTCGTGTTGGCGCCACCTACTAGACGTTTAAGGTACTTTGGGCCGGCGTCGGTATTTGGGCCCGTCTTGGTAAATTTTCCAGGTTTTCCATACATTTCGTATTGGCGCCACCTACTGGACGTTTAAGGTACTGTTACGTAGCCCCTTCAGGTCCATCCCGTGCTCACTGTCCTCGCGTCACTTTCTTCCGTAAAGACGATTCAGCGGAATCGCCTCGCGTGTAGCAATCGCGTTGCGCTTAGCCCGTGGCAACGACCGTAGGGACAACGACCGCGCTCGGCCCGGGCCACGGATATTTCGCAAATATCAAAGAATTAATGAAGCAATTGACAGCTGCCGACAGGGCAGTTTCCCCCATTCTTGGGGACTGTCCGAGGTTCGGCCCGCGATCGCAAACCGCGTAAAGATCATTCTTATTCGGGAACTCGATTTAGGAAGTCAGGACGGGCCAGGGAGCCGTCAAGAAGCCGCGACCACGTACAGCGTCTAGTCCGCGAAAAACGAACGGCCGTCTATAAACCGCGCAAGGGTAACTCCATCCGACATACCGCGAACGGCCTAGCCGGGAGAGCCCTTGTGCGTCACTCGTGTCCGGCGTAGGAACGCGTAGAGTAAGAGACGATTAGAGACAGTGCGATTCGACGGTCTTCAGGTGACCGACTTCCGAGTGCTATCCGAGAGCACGGCGAGCGACCACGACCTACGCCAGGTTGACCGACTGACAGAGCGTACAAAGCGATAAACGGCAAGCGTGCCGAAATCCGAGCCCACTACGATAACAGGGACGGAGCGACGTCCCTAGGGTATGTTCTCATATTATTTTGTCTTTCTTCTGAATATACTTTACTATGTTATTTCCTCAAACTCCGAGTCACCATTGATTTAATCCCCTTTTCTCCTTATCCTCCCACGGTAAGTTTAGTCAAGGCGTGCTTTAGCACCTTAAAAGAGTAAGAACCCCGCGGGTCACCCTAGCCGCTCAGGGCGATTCGCCAAAAGTCCCTTCAGGACGTAACAACTGGTGTCAGAAGTGGGATTTGATTTTTTTTTAATCATTTCCTTTTAGAAATTTACTATCTGCTCATAACTTGACTACACTTCCCATTACATTACAATGACGGGTGGTATTTTGAGATCACCCCCCGCACAAAGTTTTTCTGATTCACAATCCATGGCTAACGCCCCTCCTATTGCACCTCCTCCTTTGCCGCCGACTACGAGCGGACGACCTTCCCTTGGATACCGGACGAACGACCTAGAAATGTCTGTATTAGACGTTTGGCGTTCTCGAGAAGATGAGGAGAGAGTGTATAGGGCGCTAGACAGTATTCCGCGTTTCGACCCAGATTTTGTAACCTTGGAGGACTTCGCTGCCTCAATACAGAGAGCTTCACAGCGAGTGCCGCCCGGTCAGGAGGAAAAATTTTTGACCGAATTAATATATAAACTAAAAGATCCTATTAGATATTATGTCGAAGGGAAAAACTGTCAAAGCGTGGCCGATCTGCTCTCCCTTCTAAGAGTCCGATATTCCCCCTGCCGCGGTTATGAGGAGCTCCGGCTGGAACTCGAACGTATAAGCATGTTTCCCCGCGAGCGTCTAATAGACTTTATCCACCGCGTGGGCCGCCTGTACAGACAGGTAATTGTAAGAGCGAAAGAATTGATTGGAGAAAATGTCGAGAGGACTATTAAAGACGTGGACCGAATGGCCCGGACCTCATTTATCACCGCGTTACCTCAAAGAATTTCGACCAAAGTAGCACTATCAAACCCTGAATCGTTAGACGACGTGTTTGATCTAGCTTTGCATATCCAAAGACGAGAACAAGAATTGTCCGGTTTGCCACGCGAGGACGCGTATGGGTACACGCCGAACGCGCGCCCCCCGTCGCCGTATGACCCCCAGCGCAAATGGACCGAATGGAGACAGCCGCGCGAAGATGACTCGTACAATGATCATCAGTCTCCATATTCCGGTTATAGCTCCCCCCGATATACAGACGATTATTATCGTGAGCCATCTTATCGTGAACCAACGCCCGAGTACCGTCCAGCGGCCTTGCTGACGAGGCAAGGCGAACGCCCGCTGAACTATGGACGCCGACCGTACGTTCCCCGCGGAAGAGGAGGGCGCGGAAAATATCAAAAGGATAGACAATATCAATCTCGTGGGCCCCAGGGTTATCAACCGCGCGAAACCCAAAATTACGAACCTCCTAGATATCAACCTCAGAACCCCCCTAGATATGATCCCCCCCCGGGGACCGCAAAGACCGATGAGACGCGAAGTGTTATCTGAAAATCGCGACCATTTAAACTCCCAGCGCGCCCGCCCGTTCAACCAGAACGAGGCGGGCGGGTCCTCCTCGCAGGCCCAAAGAATGTCCCAGAATCAGAACCGGCAACAGGGCTCATGCGCGCAGACTCCCCCCGCATTCGAGTCAAGGCAGAACAATTGGAGAACGGTGAGGGAGAATTCATCGTAGATACAGGTTCCGCATTGAATTTGTTAGAAATTGGATCGGCCAGCAAAAAGGCCATGGTCCTCAGTACAACTCCCCTCGAAATTAACGGCCTGAACGGGAAGGTCATGACCTTAGGAACGACCATCGTAAAGATCAATGGCAGCTGGGCGTTATTTCACGTAATGCGCATGCCCAATTTACCGAAAGGAATTTCGGGACGCATAGGGAGCCCATATCTGCTCCAGGAAGAAGCCATCGTTTCTTACCACCAACGCACCATGGTAACAGCCAAGCGCCCCATTACGCCGGTAGTTTTCTCCAATTCCAATGAATTAGAACGCACGCTAAGGGGATGTAAGCAGAGTCACAAGGAATTCTTAGCACGATTAAACGAATCGCGAGAACCTCACTCGAACGGAGATGTAGTAAGCGTCTGCCTCCCAGAAAACGGTGACTGTCCCGAGAACGATAACGAAAGGAACCCTCCTTCCCCCTTCTTTGAAGAAGAATTCGACGCTAACGATGATCAAGATCTAGGAGACTACCGTGTTGAACAAAAACCTCCCGAAGAACGGCTACAACATATAATCGGAACATTGAAATTGAACGAATTAGATACCGAACCGCGCCGGTCAATCGAGGATTTGGTCGTAAAATATTCCGACAGGTTTTTCGTACCCGGAGACCCGCTCGGCGGAACAACGTCTATAGAGCACACGATCCCGTTGACCGACTCAACGCCAGTATTCACCCGACAGTACCCACACTCCCCCCTATTGGATGAAGAAATCGCCAAACAGACGCGAAATTTAGAGGAATTAGGAATAATCGCCCCCTCATCGTCACCGCATAATTCACCCCTACACGTGGTACCGAAAAAGGAAGACGAGGAAGGAAACAAACGATGGAGGGTAGTAGCCGATTTTAGAATCATGAACGCGAAAACAATCGACGACCGTTTCCCTTTACCGCGAATTACAGACATTCTCGATCGACTAGGCGGAGCCAAATATTTTTCAGTTTTCGACTTAGCGAATGGTTTCCATCAAATTCCCATGGCCCCCGAGGACCGTGCGAAAACCGCGTTTACCACCCCCCAAGGCCACTACGAATACCTCCGCATGCCGTTCGGATTAAAAAACGCCCCGGCCACCTTCCAGCGTTTAATGAACCATGTATTGAGAGGGCTTATCGGTAAAGAGTTATTCGTGTATTTAGACGACGTTGTTGTATACTCGCGCACACTCGCAGAACACGAGCAACGACTCGAGACTTTCTTCGAACGCTTACGCGAACATAATCTAACTTTACAAACGGAGAAGGCCAAGTTCCTGAAGGACAAGGTCATATACTTGGGACATATAATAGCGGCTGACGGAGTAAGACCGAACCCCGAAAAGATCAGGGCCGTCGCCGCCTTCCCCGTACCAAAAAATCGGAAAAATTTGAAACAATTCTTGGGCCTAGTAAATTATTATCGTCGCTTTATCCCCGACATGGCCAAACGCGCCAAACCTCTTACCAGCTTAACTACCCCGAAGATCCCATTCTATTTGTCAGAAAAACATCAAGAAAGTTTCGAAGACTTACGCCAGGCGCTTTGCAAGGAACCAGTATTACGTTATCCAAATTTCGATGAACCTTTTATTATTACAACCGATGCTTCCGACATAGCAGTTGGTGCGATTTTAAGCCAGGGCAAGATAGGCGAAGACCCGCCAATAGCGTATGCCTCTCAAGTACTCAATTCCTGCCAAGAAAATTACTCTACCACAGAGAAGGAGTGCTTCGCAATAATTTACGCTGTAAAACAATTTCGGACATACATATATGGAAGAAAATTCACCTTGGTGACCGATCACCGGCCACTCCAGTGGTTATTCTCGGTAAAAGATCCGGTATCGCGACTCGCTCGATGGAAAATCACGCTCGCCGACTACGACTACGAAATCGTTTATAAACCCGGCCGCGTAAATGCCAACGCAGACGCATTGTCTAGAAACCCGGTACCACACGCGTTCCCGACCATTCCAAAAGAAATCGCGCCGAACATAGAAAACGAAGGTATAGGAACGCGAGTTTCGGAGCGTCGCAAAGGACTGCCGAGGCCAAATTACGAAGAACCACCGTCGTTTACAGACGATTCTGCATTTGAGCAAGACAACACAAACAGCAGGGCCAACTCTACCGTTATGGACACCACGGAAGGAAGATCGGGAATGCCCGAATTCCAGGATGAAGAGACGGATCCGGAGGAAATCGACGAGGATTCTACCAGTCTAAGTGACAACTCTTGCGTAGGTCCGTTCACACAGGAAGAAATCACTATCCTGAAGAGCCTCGACGAGGAATACCCCTCCAAGGTTGAGGAGCGAACGCACAGCAACCACGAAGTGGAAGATTTTGAAGAAGACTATTCTCCCATGGTAACCGAGGGCCCGTACGCAGGCCAATATACGGAAGACATGCTCGCCTTTTTGAAAAGTCTGAGCGACCCACCCAGTTGGGAGTATATAGAAGAAGACGATGTGGAGCCCACCCCCGAGACAGTAAATATTTCCCTTGCAGGAAGCAACCCCGGAAAAGAAAAGCAAGCGTCGGAAAACCCCGATAACGGAAGTCCACAGAAAACTAAATCGCCACAAGGTCCGAAGAAAAGAGTATCATGGGGTATACCCCTTCACGAAGAAGCTTTGGACATTCCGCAATCCACCTTGATATGCCCGGAGGGTGAGACACTGAAAGAATCAGAAGATCCACCGCCTCCTAAAATAGAATCGAGCACGAGTGCAAGACCCAACGTGATCAAAGTGCCCAACGAGTGTACCATCGGACCATTTAGGCACCCGCCCAGTTTCAAAAGGGTCTCATACGAACCATCTGAATATAGAAAAAACCCGAAGAACACCCCGGAACCCGAAGTCCAGGCAACGAGATGTCTAGTAAAAATCGTAAGGACCACGCTTACATCATCCCCCGACAACTATGCTCATTTTATATCATCTGACAGAATATTTACTAGCCCAATTTGTAAAACCCTAACTGCCGTGGGTCTCCTCGATGAAGTCAAATTATCATCCGAAGAAATATCTATGAACCGTGTAATAATCACCCGTAACGAGGAATGGAAAATTTTTAGTATCGTCGGAGCTAGAAGCTTTTACCACGAAATGGGCGAACGCGAACTGGTGTCAGCACTAACGGCACTTAGAGGAGCGGTAGAAACTGAACGCGTTCGGTCGCTTCGGATAGCGGCGCATGGCGAATCCCTACACCGATTTGACCCTGAGACACTCCTGAAACACTTCGGAACCATTTTCAAACATATACCCATCGTAATTGTAATCTGTTCTGGCGAAGTCAAACTACCGCCAGAAAACGAAAAGATAAATATCATCCGGTATTATCACGAAAACATGATAGGAGGTCATAAGGGCGTAACAAAAACGTACCGACGTATACGCAACCTGTTTGACTGGCCTCACCTACACCGTGATGTAGAGGACTTCATACGAAATTGCCAGAGTTGCCAAGAACATAAACTTGTACGAATCAAAACGCGAGAACCGATGCTAATCACGGATACCCCTGCCAGACCTTTTGATAAAGTAGCCTTAGACACCGTAGGCCCACTTCCCCTTACCCCGAGTGGAAATCGCCACATACTCACAATACAATGTCAACTGTCAAAATTCTGTATGGCCGTACCCTTACCCGACATACGAGCCGGCACTGTCGCCGACGCGTTATCACGCTATTTCATCGCGATTTTCGGGGCCCCGCGTGCTATACTAACGGACCGCGGCACGAGCTTTATTAATAAAACAATTCAAGGAATAGCCAAAACTTTCAAGGTCCAACATATAACAACTTCTGGATACCGACCACAGACCAATGGCTCTTTAGAAAGAAGCCATATCGTCCTAACCGAATATTTGAAACACTATTTAGAAAAGTATGAAGACTGGGATTTGCTATTGCCGTTCGCCATGTACTCTTACAACACCTCGGTACACGAAGCAACAAAGTTCACCCCATATGAGGTAGTTTTCGGACAATTAGCCAGAGACCCGTTTACGCCTATGTCCCACGATGAATTGCTAACATTCCCGACATACGTACAAAATTTGATAGAGCGTCTAGACGAAATTCGAAAGACCACGCGAACAAATTTAGATAAGAGCAAATTACGTTCAAAAAATATTTATGACCGGAAAAGCAACCAAGTCACATTCGCGGAAAATGACCTCGTTTACGTACTAAAGGAACCTCGGCTCCACAAATTCGACCCGCATTACATAGGCCCGTTCAGAATAAAAACAATTACTGATCAAAATAATGCAATATTGATTTCGGACGAAGGCCACCAAATCATTAAACATTTCGATAAATTGAAACATGCTTATACAAAGGAGAACCCTCCTTGACGCCAAAATTGCGTATCCAATGGTTTTAGTTCACAACTGCCAGCGGGAGAAATCCTCTAACGGATTCTCATAACCAAGGCCCAACACCTAGTAAAGCTAACCTTCCCAAAAATCTTACCCTTTCTTTAATCTCACTTGTTTCTCGTATTTACAGTAGTCATTTACTATACAATAGAACTCCCCGCGTAAGTCATTTCGGAAAGCCAAGCACCACAGTCACCATGGATGCACGTGGCCTTCTCGTATGCACGCTCCTATGGACGAGCGTTACCAGTAACGTCATAGAGGGGGACTATAAAATATCGTCGCTAAACCCCAACCCGGGATTGTACTATGAAAAAATCCGACCTCTCCGCGTTTTTCACACCCAATGGAGACTGGTCACAGGCATAAGTGTCGCCGAAACTTTGACTTTGCGACCGCAAGTCCAACCCCAAATTGACCGAATGAAAATACTGTGTACCACATACAATTGGACGTCTTGCCCGGCCGACACCATCAACTTGGCCCTGCACAAAAAACTCCTTGACGGAAAACGCTACGAGGAACTACTACTCGGCATACTGGGAAAGCCACAGTTTTCCCGTACAAAACGATCGGTACCTTTAGGATTTATCGGATCACTAAGTAAAGCCCTTTTCGGAACCTTGGATAGCGATGACGCGCAATATTATAACAAAGAAATCGATAAACTTTACAAAGATCAAAATAATCGCGCCGAATTGTTAGCAAATCAAACACATATTGTAAAATCGGAATTCCAGGATATACACGATACCCTAACAACTGTAACGGACTCCGTACGAAACATGGGCGTTAGAATTAAGGAAATAGCATCGGGTACTCGCCACCTAGACGAGCGAGAAACAAAAGTAGAATTAGAATTAGCTTTTTCGTCATGGACATTCTTAATGACCAGGCACGTGGACGAATATGTGACCGCGTTAATTGTAATTACGGACGCGCTTACGTTCGCGAAACTTGGTATCTTACATCCGGCCGTTCTCTCACCAAGCCAGCTCGCGCAGACTTGCGAACGAATTCGCGAAACTACTCCGTACGAATTTCCGCTGACCCCTGAGGAATTAAATTCCGAACAATTACAAGGGGTGACCAAATTAAACGTAGTTTATTCACAAGGCCGAATCATCTTGTCACTCGATATCCCTTTACTCGACCAAATTCCCTTCGACCTCTATTACCTTCAACCATGCCCTTCATTTCAAACCATATCGACCAATGTCTCTACCCCGATATTCATAAAACCAAGAACAACATACTTAGCAATTAGCCGGATGAACTCTCAATACTTCATGCCCGACGAGAAATACATCACAGGATGCAGGAACCACCCCCGCATGTACATGTGCGAACTCACCTTACCACTCCAGGACTTGGAAAAGGCACCAAGCTGCGAAACGGATGCCTTACTAAAACCACAGAACATCAAGTGGTCCAGCTGCAACATTCAAGCCCTTACCGGAAGCCGAACCTTCCTCAAGAAAATAAACACCCCGAACGCCTGGTTATATTCCATTAAGGACACCCTGGCACTGCAGGTTCGATGCAACAAGCATGCAGCCGGCTACGAGGTGTTACAGGGGGCAGGAATATTACAACTCAAGAAGGATTGCGAGGCCAAAATCGGGACTAATCAGATTTGGGCATCCGAAGTAGACACTGAGGAATTAACAACTATCTACAAACCATCTATCGGCATCAACATTTCGGAAATCCTGCCAACTCTCACGGAACATCACGTAAAAATTTTAACGGACTACCAAGAAAAGGAACCACAAGGAACACTTCAAAATTCCCATGCGAAAGCAAACGCAGTCGCACTGGATGATATAGAGAGACAGGCAAGGGAGCTAGCAACCCATCACCGGACCGAAAATTTATCGACATATGTTACCTATGGACTACCAGGACTAGGAGGCACAATCGTAATTATCCTTATTGTTTGGATTGGATACCGTTTTTTGAAGGCACGCCGGAATCAACATCCCGAGCCCTTAAGGAAAGAGACAAAGGTTAATATAGAAATGATACCACAGCGTCCTACACCTCAAATAATTTCCAGACCCCGTCCTCTTGCTATTACATCTTTTCCTCCCGACTTACCCGTTATACCATCCACGAGGACAAAAGACAGAGCCCACGTAGAACAAAAGAGAAGTTTCGCGAGTTCAGAGCCATACTTCGAGGTATTCTAAGAAGTACCTCGCTGATAGCAACAATAAACCCCGGGCGTTAACCTTAAGAATCGACCCCCACGAGGAGTTCTGCTGCGAAAATTAGATGGTAGGGACAATAGCATATAAGTTAGCAATTAAGTAAAGCGAGGACAGTCATTACGAAGTTTTTACGGTCTCCGTAACAGTACCATATACCATTCGAATCTAATAATAATGGAGGCCCCAAAGTTCAACGACGTGAAGTTCACGAGAGCCACTCTGGCTGAGGCGGTTCTACCGCGTCAACTGCACGCACCCTTTGGACGGAGATTGTGTGTGCGTCCGGATCCGAGCGTCACGGGAGAAGACGGCCGCGTCTGGGCTCTCAAAACCAAGACCTTATGCGGGGCTTGTGCGTGGGTGAACCCACCGAGTAACTTTGCGGAATTCAGGAGGATCCCGGTGCACTGGCTGGCGGAGGAGCAGCGGGCCATCGCACTAGCAAAGTGTGTGCAGTGCCGGGAAAGGCATCTGAGATGGAGGCTGCCCGGCAACTGCACCGGTTGTATACGGGCAATCCTCGACGTCAACCCGTTGTACCTGCCGGCGCTCCCCATCATCAAAGCGCCCCGGCCATTGGAACCACCCCGACCCCGAGATGTGCCCTGGGTCCTGCCCGCCGGCGCGGAATAAGGGACCACAACCCCAGTCTTAGGTAAATTAACTGCCAAATGGTAATCACCGAAAAGTGACGCGATCTGGTTGTAATTTTTCTCGTCCCGTTTAATTCGCAGCAGAACGTCACCCGGCACCTTCGCCATCGCCCCACCGCAACCACCTACAACGCCTAGGCCCCACCCTTTTCTCCTATTATTATTAATGTAATATTTTCTTTGCTTTTATCATTACTACTATTAATATTTTAAAGTTTTTATCCTTTCTATTATTATGTTCTTTTCGCTTCGATTAATTAATTATGTAACAATATATGGGTGCTTTTGTGAAAATTAATCACAACTTATTTAATGTCGACCCTCTTGCGTCCCCTTAGATTTAATAGCGTACCCGTAATTTTAAGCAGTTAACGAAAGTGTACGCGCGAACAGCTTCACACGGAAGAACGAAACAGCCTCACGAGACCGTTTCGTGTCTAGGTGGGGAGGTGTTACGTAGCCCCTTCAGGTCCATCCCGTGCTCACTGTCCTCGCGTCACTTTCTTCCGTAAAGACGATTCAGCGGAATCGCCTCGCGTGTAGCAATCGCGTTGCGCTTAGCCCGTGGCAACGACCGTAGGGACAACGACCGCGCTCGGCCCGGGCCACGGATATTTCGCAAATATCAAAGAATTAATGAAGCAATTGACAGCTGCCGACAGGGCAGTTTCCCCCATTCTTGGGGACTGTCCGAGGTTCGGCCCGCGATCGCAAACCGCGTAAAGATCATTCTTATTCGGGAACTCGATTTAGGAAGTCAGGACGGGCCAGGGAGCCGTCAAGAAGCCGCGACCACGTACAGCGTCTAGTCCGCGAAATACGAACGGCCGTCTATAAACCGCGCAAGGGTAACTCCATCCGACATACCGCGAACGGCCTAGCCGGGAGAGCCCTTGTGCGTCACTCGTGTCCGGCGTAGGAACGCGTAGAGTAAGAGACGATTAGAGACAGTGCGATTCGACGGTCTTCAGGTGACCGACTTCCGAGTGCTATCCGAGAGCACGGCGAGCGACCACGACCTACGCCAGGTTGACCGACTGACAGAGCGTACAAAGCGATAAACGGCAAGCGTGCCGAAATCCGAGCCCACTACGATAACAGGGACGGAGCGACGTCCCTAGGGTATGTTCTCATATTATTTTGTCTTTCTTCTGAATATACTTTACTATGTTATTTCCTCAAACTCCGAGTCACCATTGATTTAATCCCCTTTTCTCCTTATCCTCCCACGGTAAGTTTAGTCAAGGCGTGCTTTAGCACCTTAAAAGAGTAAGAACCCCGCGGGTCACCCTAGCCGCTCAGGGCGATTCGCCAAAAGTCCCTTCAGGACGTAACAGTACTTTGGGCCCGCGTCGATATTTGGGCCCGTCTTGGTAAATTTTCCAGGTTTTTTCATACATTTCGGGTTGGCGCCACCTATTGCACGTTTAAGGTACTTTGGGTCCGCCATGGTAAATTTTCCAAGGTTTTCATACGTTTCGTGCTGACGTCACCTGTTGCATGTCTAAGGTATATTTGGGCACGCGTCGCCGCCGCGGAATCTCCGTACGTGTGCGGGGATCGGTGCGCAGGCGCGACCGCGACCGATTCGTGGAAATTCAAATCGCGTTTTCGATGATGATTTCTGAGAAAGAGGGTGGACCATGATTTCTGAGAAAAGATAAGGAAATATTTTAATCGTGGGACCGATACAGCACACGTGCAATGATATAAACATAGAGCGATAATTATTATTATTATTATAAATCAATCATCGCGATAGCCCATGGAATAAACATTGCACCGCGACATGCAGTGTGTTTATGTTTGAATCGTGGGACCGATACAGCGCACGTGCAATGATGTAAACATAGAGCGATAATTATTATAAATCAATCATCGCGATAACCCATGGAATAAACATTGCACCGTGCTATGCCGTGTGTTTATATCTGAACAGGATCGAACGCGTTTTTGGCGCCTACGTGCACGCGCTTCGTGTCGTGTGTTTATGTTTGAATCGTGGGACCGATGCAGCGCACGTGCAATGATGTGAACATAGAGCGATAATTATTGTAAATCAATCATCGCGATAGCCCATGGAATAAACACGACATTGCATTACATGATGATTTCTGAGAAAGAGGGTGGTACATGATTTCTGAGAAGTCATACAGCGCACCGCGACATGCAGTGTGTTTACATCTGAACAGGATCGAACACGTTTCGGGCGCCTACGTGCACACTCTTCGTGCCGTGTGTTTATGTTTCAATCGTGGGACCGATACAGCGCACGTGCAATGATGTATACATATAGCGATAATTATTCGGGGAAGAGTTCCGAGTATTTTAATGATCGAGGAGGAGACTGTAAGTTAATCGTCGCGATAGCCCATGGAGTAAACACAACATTGGACCGCGCCATGCAGTGTGTTTATAGTAGGTAAGTGGAAGCGGGACCGGGACCGTGTAAGGGTGAAAAGAGTTCGATATAGGCCCGTGGGCATCTGATTAACGCGAGCCCTTCATCCGCGATGCCGCAGTTGGACCACCAAACGCTTATGATCGAGAAGCATAAAATCCGGGACGTGTAAGCCCACAGTCATTATTCGAGACATCGTGGAACATTATCGTTCAAAACGGATTTATGCAATTGTCGCATCACCACCGTCAATTGCCACGCCATATCGCGCGATACAGTACTGCTAGCAAATGTACATTGTATTGCATTGTTGGTGATAAAGATGTGCATCGCAAGCATGTGAAGTACTTTACCGCGATCGTGTGTACACCGTTAACGCTTCTGTAAGACATTGAGAACGGCGCACAGTGGGCCGGATTCACTTATGTTGCGCCATTTGGGTCTTTTTTTTAACACATCGGATTGACATTGATACAAAAAAATAGGAAAAAATTATTACTTTCTAATGATGTATAATATAATATTTTTTACATTTATTTATTTATTTATTTTTCATTTTTTTAAACAAAATTTTGAAGAAAAAAAATTTGAAAACTATTCATTTGGTACTTTATTTAATGCCCTTTTCAGTGATTATAAGGAATGTTGGGGAAACTTTTCGTTTTCAAGTTATAAGGAAAAGTCGAAAAATAAAGGAATGCGGTTAAATATCGTTTCGTTTAAATTGAAGGCGAATCCTTTGCGCTAAACATCATCTTCTATTAGTAATTAATGTAAACAATTTATTAAAAAATAATTCTGGAAACAGTCAGTAAAATTGCGACATTTCTTAAAATTGACAAGGAATATCTTTCAAGTCCCAACGAGTCCCGTATTTTTACAAGGGGGAATCTTTTCAGTGCACCTTCCTCTATACAATCACTTCCACCTTCGTCCGGTTTCGAGATAAATTTCGGTTTGAACTCATCAGCGTCGCGTCCTTTTCTTCACGTTCATTAAAATTCATAGGAAAATCGTCGGACGAGCTAGCAGAATTTCTGAAGTCTTATACAAGTGCCGCAGAATTTGTGCCCGAGAATGATCTGCCAAGATTCTTGAAAACGGTGATAGGTACGAAAATTAAAGGCAAAGCAGCCAAGGTACTAGAGTACAAAGAAGTAGATACTTTTGATAAATTAAAAGACATCCTAACTTCCTTATTCGTAGACAAAAGGTCCATAGGAGCAGTTGGGGCAGAATTCCATGCCTGCCACCAACGAGAAGGCGAAAGCGTAAAATTATTCGCGTGTAGAGTAGAAGAATTAGCTGGAGAACTATCTGAATTATCGGTAAAACCAGGGAACAGCGATGAAGTAAATAACGCGTTAACAGAATCAGTACAAGAGCGCTCCCTAGACGTTTTCACCCTCGGGTTAAATGTAAAACTAAGAACGATCATAAGGTCTCGTAACTATGCAACGTTGAACGCAGCAATAGCCGCCGCTATAGAAGAGGAACAAGCGATGGGTTTAAACACCTCGCGAAATTACAGGAAATTCGGTAATCACCCCAAGGGAAGGGAAGGATCAAACGTACCGCGCTGTGATCGATGTAATAAATTGGGACATTTAGCAAGAAATTGCTATACGCGATTAAGTATGCCTCGAGAAAACTCCCCGACGCAACAGACGACAGTAAAAAGGGAAGTTCAGCGCGTCACCATGGTCTGCCATTACTGTAAAAAACCGGGACATCTAATCAAAGAATGCAGAGCTAGGGAAAGAGCAAACGGACGAGACTACAGACCGCGCTATACGAATACGAATTACAGACGCGAAGATACCAGACAGAATTTTAATAGAACTCCGGGTCGAGAACCATCTAACGAATATCAAAATTCCCCTACCACGAGCCGCGGGACAGCCGATGACAGACAAACAAACGCAGGATCTAGGGTAGAATCGTACCGAGCAAATATGGTAGTGACATCCCAACTCGAAAATACGATCGAAATTAGAGCGCCGGAACTAGAAAAGGAAAGAGCGAATATGTTAGTAGACACAGGAGCCGATATTACATTAATAAAGATAGGTAAAGTAAAGGGCGATGTTCAAGCCGAAGACGAAATAGTATCCTTGCCAGGAATAGCCCCTATGGAAATCAAAACGCTGTGTCTAGTACAATTAAACATAGAAATCGGAAATAAAACAGTAACGCATCCTTGCCGATTAGTTAAAGACGACTTCCCATTAGAAGCAGACGGAATCCTAGGACAAGATTTTATGGCTAAACACGAAGTATGCATCCGGGCAAACCTAGGAATAGAGATATACGGAATACAATTCCCCTACTCAGGAAGGGACGTAGTTTTAAAACCGCGATCTGAAACCATTCTCCTAGCTAGAACAACTGATAAAGGCGAAGGTATAGTGGAAGGACAATCTATTAAACCAGGAGTATTTATAGGAAACTTGTTAACAGTAGGCCAGAACGGGAAATGTGCAATAAGCGTAATGAACACTACCGCGGACAAAGTCCTTATCAATATGCCAACAGTGACGTTACAAACACTGACGAGCTATGAAACTGACCCGACAGACGCGAATTGCGACAAGGAGCGCGACACGCCGACGTACGTAGTACACGCAGTACACGGGAGAAATAGGATGCAAACCCTGCGCGAAAACCTTAGAACAGATCACCTAAATAAAGAAGAAGAAACCAGCTTACTCGAGCTTTGTGAGAAGTATAATGAAATATTCTGTCTAGAAGGAGACAAATTAGGATACACCACGATGGCAGAGCATTCGATTACCCTAATCCCAGATACTAAACCTATATACGTAAAACCGTATAGATTACCTCAAGCGCATAAAGAGGAAGTAAATAGACAAGTTCAGGAAATGGTAGAAGAAGGAATAATTGGTCCAAGCGTCAGTCAGTGGAACGTCCCATTGCTAGTAGTTCCTAAAAAACCAGACGCTTCAGGAAAACGCAAACTCAGAGTAGTAGCAGATTTGAGGCAAGTGAACGACGCGACGGTAGGCGACTCATACCCCTTACCGAATATAACGGACATTCTAGATCAATTAGGAGGAGCAAAATATTTTTCAACCTTAGATTTAGCGTCAGGATTCCATCAAATAGCCATGAAAAAGGAAGATCGTGAGAAAACGGCATTTTCGACACCATACGGCCATTTTGAATATAATAGAATGCCGTTCGGGCTTAAAAACGCTCCCGCGACATTCCAAAGACTAATGAATACCGTATTATCTGGATTACAAGGAATAAAATGTTTCGTGTATTTAGACGATATTGTCGTCTATGGACGTTCACTGAAAGAACACCAAGATCGTCTAGAACTAGTATTCGAACGTATACGCGAGAGTGGCCTGAAACTTCAACCCAACAAATGCGAATTTCTACGAAAGGAAACGATATACCTTGGTCACGTGATAAGTGAGAGCGGTATCAAACCAGACCCTACGAAACTCGACGCGGTAAAAAACTTTCCGATACCCAAAAGAACTAAAGATATACAATCCTTCTTAGGTTTAGCCGGATATTATAGGAGATTCATAGAACATTTTTCACAAATCGCGAAACCCCTGACGCAATTATTAAAGAAAGACCAAGCATACAGATGGACTGCACAAGAGCAGGAAGCCTTCGAGATATTAAAGGAAAAGTTAACAACAGCACCGATACTGCAATACCCCGATTTCACGAAACCATTCGTTCTTACAACAGACGCTTCCGGAAAAGCAATAGGAGCAGTATTATCACAGGGAAAGATAGGTCAAGACCTACCCATAGCATACGCAAGTAGAGTACTAAATAAGGCAGAAGAAAATTATAGCACCATAGAAAAAGAATTGTTGGCCATAGTATGGGCAATGCAACATTTTAGACCTTATGTATACGGCACAAAATTTAAAATCGTAACAGACCATAAACCTCTTACTTGGCTTTTTAACGTAAAGGATCCCGGCTCAAGATTAATGAGATGGAAATTGAAGCTAGCAGAATACGATTACACCATAGAATACAAAGCGGGAAAGACAAATAAAAACGCAGACGCCTTCAGTAGAATGTTCGCGATTACGCGAGGGACGAAGCGAAAACTCAACACAGAAACACTAGCCGTCGCCAGCGAAAACGCCGACGAAGAAAACGAATCCCAGTCAGAAGAAGAAAAGAGCGATATAACATATACGGAGGACGATAAAAATCAAATACTGCGCGAATTTCATGACACTCCCTTAGGCGGACATTTAGGAATAAAACGAACCCTGGAACGTATAAAATTAAACCATTTGTGGCCAGGAATGCGCCAAGACGTTGAAAAATACATCTCCAAATGCGAAAAATGTCAGAAAAATAAATTAACAAGAATAACCAAAGCTCCCATGGTAATTACAGACACTCCCACAGAACCATTCGAAAATGCGCACTGGACATAGTAGGACCTTTACCCGAGACAAGCAGACGAAACAAATACATACTAACCTTTCAAGACTTGTTAACCAAATTCAGCAAAGCTATACCCCTCGAAGATCAGGAAGCAAACACAGTAGCAAAAGAATTCGTCACAAGAATAATCTGCGAATACGGAATTCCACAACGAGTGTTAACCGATCAAGGAACCAATTTCCTTAGCCAAGTATTCAAAAACGTATGTAAATTGCTTAAAATCGAAAAAATACAAACCACGGCATATCACCCTCAATCAAACGGAGCCCTAGAAAGAAGCCATCGTACGCTAGCAGAATACCTAAAGAACATTATCACAGAAGACCAGACCGATTGGGACGAATGGCTACCGTATGCAATGTTTACTTACAACACAACCCCACACTCGTCTACTGGTTACACACCCTACGAACTCGTATTCGGGAGACAAGCAACGTTGCCGACCTCACTAAACCAGGCACCGCAACTAACGTATACGTATGACAAATACGCTGAAGAACTACGCGAAAGACTACGGTCCACAAATAACATGGCGCGCGAAACCTTAGGGATTAACAAAGACAAATCTAAAAGACAATACGATAAAAAGTCAGCCGAAAAGGCCTTCAAGATAGGAGACCAAATACTATTACACGACGAGACCGTGAGACGCGGAAGATCAAAGAAATTAACCCCCGCTTGGATCGGTCCTTACACGATCCAAGGCGTACATGATAATAATAACTATACCATAATTAAAGGACGACGAACGCTTCGCGTACACGCAAACAGACTAAAACACTTTATCGAATAGTGAGCATAGGAAAAGGTCGCAACCGTGAAAGGAAGTAAAAAATACACGAACAACTAAATTATAGTAAGTAATAGAAGCAAATAGATAAATTTATTTAAGTAAGTTAATAAAAAGATACAAATGCGGGTTACTCTTCCCAACTCGCCAAGAGGGACCAAGCTTCGCGCCGAGAAACGGGCCCAAGGAACGAATCCTCATAGAGTTCTGGAATAATAACCAGATACAAATGTAAACAGAAAAAAAAAAAAAAATAAGAAACTCACCAAACATGGCGCGTATCCCCCACGAATTCTCGCTGTCAAGCCACGCCGAGAATTCCGCTCGGTATCGCCTCATATCGGCTCTGTACTCGCGCACCGCGTTCCGGTATGAAAAATTAAGAAACCCGGGCGGGGCAGGATGCTCCAAGCTCTGAGAAATAAATATAACGTTTTAGGAAAAAGCACGAACTTCGCGCCACTACACACGTAGAGTACCACACATAATGTCCAAAACACACCAATAAAAATAGTACTATTTCCCGCGGGACGTCCATGATGGAAAGCATGGTGAAGAATGAAACGAAATAAGAAGCGACGAGAAAATCGAGCCCTATGCACATCGCCCCCACTTAAACCTAAGAGAGATAGGAAAGACATTCAGTCCACGCGGCAAAAACTAATCTCGCTCACGCATGAAGAAGACGTCGCAAACAACAAAACGTAACGCCAACTACACCTCAACATTATATTTTACAGAATTACCGCCCTACAAATGACGATACTAGTAATAGGAGGGACGACCCCCGACTCAGACTTCGCTATAAAAGAATTCCAAGATCACCCAGGCATTTACTTCGAAAACATAGGCGACCGACAAATCTACCGAGATAGGTGGAAACTAATACTACCCATAGATATATCCCACATTTACCGACGAGAAGCAAACCTCCAGGAAACACTACACGACATACTGTCTCAATGTAAAACACCTTCTACGGACAACTTACAAAAATTCTGTAAAACATTCGGTACAAAAATTCAAGGCAAAGTAGACCGAGTAGCTAAGCTCATAACTTACGTCCAACAGACCATAAGCTCCGCACCAAAACAGCATCGCGGACTGATAGACGGATTAGGTTACATAGGTAAATCACTCTTCGGATTAATGGATTCCGAAAATAGAAAGAAAATCAATGACCAAATAGAATTCCTCAAACGACAAGACATTAGATTGAAAAATACGATCAAAGGACAAATGCAAATTGTAAGAGCTAACACCGAACTCTTAAACGAAACTATATACAACATACAGGAAAACGAAAAAACCCTTTTAAACGCGACTTGGCAAATTCAATACTTACTACAACAGACGACCGACATAACTAGATTTCGAGAAACCATAGACGAAAACCTCATATTAATAAATAGCGTGGCAGAAACACTCCTACGCGACACACAAGACCTACTAGAATTCATAATGGATATAAAGAAAGGGATTTTAAACCCCCGATTAATACCACCAGCACAAATCATAACCTACCTCACTTCTGCACTAGCTTATATACCGCAAGGACTAGACTTCCCCATAAGTATAAAATTAGAAAACATGCACGTTTTATATGAAATCCTTACACTCTCTGCCTTTTCGGACACTAAATCAATTACTGTAATACTAGATATCCCACTACTAAACGCGAAAAAATTCAAATTAAGCAAAGTACACCCAGTACCCACTAAGATAAACGAATCATTCTACGCGTACATAGAATCCCTCAATTCCTACGTAGTACTTGACACCTCGGTCATGAAAAGGTTCAGAAAATCAATCACTGAAAAGGGCATTAAATAAAGTACCAAATGAATAGTTTTCAAATTTTTTTTCTTCAAAATTTTGTTTAAAAAAATGAAAAATAAATAAATAAATAAATGTAAAAAATATTATATTATACATCATTAGAAAGTAATACTTTTTCCTATTTTTTTGTATCAATGTCAATCCGATGTGTTAAAAAAAAGACCCAAATGGCGCAACATAAGTGAATCCGGCCCACAGTGCGGCGCGGTCGAAGTGTACAAAGTGTTGTGTCCTCGAACATTGACTATCACCGTGGACTCGTTTTTGTGTCGTGAATTAGCAAGATTTGTGGATGAGCACCCGACACCGATTATGCGACTACATTCGAAGCGTCTCATTTTGCCGTTGGGTTTCCGATATCCGATCACCGACCGCATCACCTGGAAGAGTCGTATCACCCATTCGACACTATTCGTGCGTGTCTGGTAGACATAAAAAAAAAACCTTTGTGAATAAGTGAACATGGAGGGGTTCATGGACACGTACAGGGTTCTGTTCGGGATGTCTAAGCTTTTACGCTCTATTGCGGAATTCCGAGATTGGGTGGATCATTGCGACACGTGCCTACAGCTCATCGTCCAGTACCAGAGCAGCGGAGGAATGTCAGTGGCCGCGAAACAACGCCTAGTGTCGCTGATCACGCGAATCAAGACATTGCGCGCGATCGTGCGGGAAAAGTTTTCGCGAGTCGGTTGCGGTGTTTCGGCCGATCGACTGCACCCAAAGTCGTATGCGAAGACGTGGAATCGGCGTTTATAGGCCGTATTTCAACCGGTGCGGTCATCAACGTGGGACACGTCGATCCGCGTCGATTTTTAGAAGGTGCTCGACGAATTGTGATTTCGCGCGTCACGGACGCTATCACGGCACATAAGAGCCTGTCTGTGAATACGAACTTTAACGCGGAGTTTATGTTGGGAGAGAATACGGAGATGAAAAGTTTCGGTACGCGAAATCGAGTACTGTTCATGACTTCGAACGTTCGCGAGTGGTACTCGAAGCACGTGGTCGCTCCCACGCTAGTGATGCTCGAGGAGTTTCAAGATCGCGACAGTGGATGGACCTTAAGGGCAGTGCTAAATATTCTAGTGAATATTAATAAGCATAATCCACTTCGAGGCGGTTGCAACGTACCGCTTCCGCGCGCCGTCGTCCTGAAGAAAGCGGTGGTGAATATAAAGAATAGAGACAATGCGTGTTTCTTGTGGGCTGTCGTTGCCAGTTTGTACCCTGTTGCTGCGAATAGTGATAGGATCGCATCGTACCATCACTACTTGGATGTGTTTCGTACGGGCGATATGACTCTACCCGTAACGTTGGACCAGCTGACAAAGTTCGAGAGGATGAACGACGTGTCGGTGAACGTGTACGCGTGGTCCGACGGAAGCTGCGCACCTCTGCGTTTGACCGAGGACAAGCGAGAGAGGCACACGAACCTCCTACTGGTGCAGGACCCCAACGAGCCCCAACGTTATCATTTCGCGTGCATTCGCAGCATGTCGAGACTCATATCGAAACAGCTCGGCAAACACAATGGACAAGTATTCGTTTGCGAAAGGTGAGTAAAATATGGTATATTTCGATCGATGTGTTATTGATTATTATGTTGTATTATTAATACTATTATCGTTGCAGATGTCTCAGCTTCTTTCATTCGAACGTGCAATTGACGAAGCACAACGTGGACTGCCAACGTCTGAACGAGTGCGCCGTCGAATTTCCGTCCCTGAAGGATAAATGGTTGCAGTTCACGAACTTTAAAAATAAGGAACGAGCGCCATTCATCATTTACGCGGACTTCCAATGTATGCTGGAGGACGTAGAGCCTGCGGAGCAGAGTCGGACGTATACGTACCAGCAGCATAGAGCGTACAGCGTGGGATATTACATCCATTGTTCCACCGACGCGTCTCTGTGCCGTTATCGCGCGTATCGTCACGAATCCGAGTGCGTGAAGTGGTTTGTACAAGAACTGCGCGACTTTGCGGACATTGCGTATTCGTGGTTACGGAATGCGAAACCGATGAACACGTTGACGAGGCACCAGTGGCAAAGTTTTAACAACGCGATCGTGTGTCACGTGTGCGGACAACCTTTCGCCGAGGGGGATAAAAAAGTGCGCGACCATTGTCACTCGACGGGCGAGTACCGAGGCGCGGCCCACGTGTCGTGCAACTTACAGTTTCAACGATCGTACACGATACCGGTAGTGTTTCATAATTTATCAGGCTACGACACGCATTTCGTGATTAAGAAGTTGGCGTCCGCGTTCGAAGGACAGATCGACCTGCTACCGGTAACGAAAGAGCGGTATATATCTTTCACGAAACACGTCAAGGGATTCGACGCCGAGAACAACGATTGGAAGAGGGGATTGAAATTTCGATTCATAGATTCGTTGAAGTTTTTGGCCGCCAGTCTGGGGAAACTCGCTTCGGACCTTGGCAAAGAACGACTCGCGATTCTACGACGCGAGTTTCAATCCCTGTCGGATGATCAGTTCAATCTCCTTACCAGGAAGGGCGTCTTCCCGTACGACTACGTGACGTCATACATCAAACTTAATGATACGCGTTTACCGTCCCGCGAAGCGTTCTATAATCGGTTGAACGATAGCGCCGCGTCGGAGCCTGATTACGCGCACGCCGCGAACGTGTGGAATACTTTTCGCGTACAGACATTGGGCGAGTACAGTGATTTGTACTTGAAAACAGATGTACTGTTACTCGCTGACGTATTCGAGAGTTTCCGCACCGACTGTATCGCGAGTTACGATCTACATCCCGCGCATTATTTTACGCTACCGAGTTTCACGGGGGACGCGATGCTCAAGTACACTGGCGTACGATTAGAACTCTTAACGGACGTGGACATGCTACTGTTCGTAGAGCGTGGCATACGCGGCGGGCTGAGTCAGTGCTCGCACAGGTACGCGCGTGCCAACAACAAGTACCTGCCTGCAGGGATGTACGACGAATCGAAGGCATCGACGTATCTGATGTACTTCGACGTTAACAACTTGTACGGATGGGCGATGTCGCAGGCTATGCCGAAAGGTGGGTTTCGATGGCTGGACGATGCGACGGCTGCCGCACTCGATGTATCATCACTATCCGACGGCGAGGACACCGAGGACGCCGAGGAATCCGAGGGATACCTGTTGGAGGTCGACATCGAATATCCCCAGGAGATACACGACGCCCACGCTGACCTTCCATTCTGCCCGGTGCGCGAGCACGCTCCAGAAGGAAAACAGACCAAGCTACTTGCCACGCTCGACGATAAGGAGCGATATGTCATACATTATCGCTACCTGAAACAGTGCGTGCGACACGGTTTACGCGTAACGCGAATTCATCGGGTGTTGCGATTCGATCAGTCGCACTGGTTGCGTGACTACATTCGATTGAACACCAATTTGAGGACGCGGGCAACCAGCGAATTTCAGAAGACTCTGTATAAATTAATGAATAACGCAGTGTATGGAAAAACGATGGAGAATGTGCGGAATCGCGTAGATGTGCGACTGGTGACGCTGTGGGACGGTCGTTACGGTGCGGAAGCGCTGATCGCGAAGCCGAACTTTCATAGTCGCACGATCTTCTCCGAACAGTTGGTGGCCATCGAAATGCGTAAATTAAAAGTTAAGTTTGATAAACCCATATACGTGGGAATGAGTGTACTGGACGTATCGAAAGAATGCCTGTACGAGTTCCATTACGTGTATATGCGCGCGAAGTTCGGTGATAAGTGTAAGGTTCTGTACACCGACACCGATAGTTTAATGTATAGCGTGAAATGCGAGGATGCGTATGAAACGATGAAGCGTGACGTCGCCCGATTCGACACGAATGATTACGCGGTGGACTATCCGTACGGTATGCCCCGCGAAAACAAAAAGGTGCCGGGACTCATGAAAGATGAGAACAACGGCGCCTTGATGACCGAGTTCGTCGGATTGAGGTCTAAGATGTACGCAACTAGAACGTTTAACGCGGCAGTGGGGTCTACGAGTGAGACTAAAAAAGTGAAGGGTGTGCGGAGACACGTGGTCGCGAATCATGTACAATTCGACGATTACATTCGTTGTCTCCGCGATCTCACCGAGAAATCGATTCGGCAGAACAATATACGCTCCAAAGAGCATCATGTGTATACCGTGAGTGAGGAGAAGAACGCTCTCAGTCCGTTCGACGACAAGCGGTGTATTTTAGCCAATCGCGTCGACACCCTTCCGTGGGGTCATTATCGAATCCCCGAGCTCAAGACACACGAACGTCTCCAGCTTGACCCCGACGAGTCCCTCGCCAATTCCATTGTTTAGTATGTTTGCATATTTAGTATGTTTGCATGTTTAGTATGTTGTATGTTTGCATGCACATATGTATATACGTTTCTTTGGTTATTTATTTATGGATATATGTATAGCGTAGAATAGTCAAAATTGTATATAGCGTGGAATAACTAAAATTGTATTTTATACGCGTCGGTATATGTGTATATTTTTTTCATACTTTGAAGATTAATTGTACGCATATACGAGAAGGTGAAGGAGAATGTGAAAAATTGAATAAACGGACACTGTTTATTTATTTATATATATATATGTATTTATTTTTCATTCATTTATTTTAGTAACATCGAGTGCGTTCGTGATCGGGAATCATAGAATATCCTTGTTGCTTATCCACGAGTTCCGCGACGAATCGAATCCGAGCCACTTAACGTACACCTGGTTTCCTTTACGACGAATAATCTTCTCGACCAGATAGACGTCCGGATTCGCGACCGAATGTAGTTCGTACTCGTAGAATCCACCCGAGATCGGTTCTCCTGCGGAATCGCGCAGAATGTACGTCACCGGACACGTTGGTTGTACGGTTATGATTTCAAACACCTCGGTTGACCAGTTCGGAGTGTACCCCTTCTCGAAGAGAGTCTTGAACTTGCTCACGCGTACCTTGTCACCAACTTTGAATTTCGCGCGTCGTCTAACTCCTTCCGATGCTGAGGGTGAAAGGGATTCATTCGCGGCGAACGACAAACGCGTCGCGGGGGTTACGTCAACAGGTCGGGCGTTGATCGTTCGGTGCTTGCGATGATTGTAGGTGTGCACGAGCGCGGGTAACAGGTCGACCCAACGATAGGACGCGTTCAAGGAGAATTTTTTCCACATGAGGTTTTTCAGCGTGCGATTGAAACGTTCAACGATCGACGCTTTCATCACGCTGTACGTGGAGTAGTGGTTGATTCCGCGAGTCTTCACATATCGTTGAAACTCCACGTTGTAAAACTCCTTACCCATGTCGGTTTGTAAATTTCGCGGACATCTATCGCTCTGCTGCAACACGATCGTGAACGCCGCGGTCACGTCGCGTCCACTTTTTGTTTTCACGGGTATGGCCCACGCGTACTTGCTGAACGCATCGATGATCGTTAGTATGTAGTGATATCCTCGATTTTGCTTCGCGTACGGACGCATCTCCACCAAATCGGCCTGCCACAAATCATCGTAGCCGTGAATGACGACGTTACGCCGTGGAAAATTTCGTCTCGCGGGAGCGTGTAATTCGTTCACTAAATGCACTCGCTCCTTACTCATGCTTCGCGGGTGGGCGGGGGATGGTTACGACGTTCCAAGGATGTTAGAAGTAGTATGAGTTCCTCGAGTGCTCGCAAAACGCAATCGATACACGTTTTTCGTGATCGTTCGTTATTATTAGACGTTTCGGAGCCGTAGCCGCTATTGAGACAGTCATTGATCATCGTCGTCGTCGTAAACCCTCATTCGCTTTTCGCGATTCCTTTCGTTTGTACAGATCCGTGGTCTTTATCGACGTCGTCAACTCTTCGAGTCTGTCTTTCAAGTGATCCAAGCGTCGTTCCATCGCGTTATTTAAATCATCCTCTAATCGAGATAATTGCGCGTTAACGATATCCGTCATCGTTCTTTGTACTCGCGTTTCGAGTTGAGATCGTTGATACTCGGCGTCCAGTCGAGCGCTCGCGATAGCTGTTTCGATTTTTTGGGTAAAGCGTTCGTCCACCGAGGACAATAATCTCGTCATTGCCATTCTCGCTTCGTCGTTGTTGTTGTTGTTATTGCGTAACGAGGTGCCAAACTTATTCACCGTCTGTTCACGATTGAATGCGAAACAGATAGACTGTATATGGTATGATAATAAAGTGCAGTTCTTTAGCACTAAAGCTTATCTATAATTTTCACATAATATTTACAATAGTCACGATTCACACACAACACTCACACAACAAAATATTGAAGGATAATGGAAAATAAAAGCAAATACCCACGAGGTGGCTAGGTGCAATAACTTTAACGGATCGTTATAAAAAAAGGCGCGATCGCGACACGTGTGCTCTCGTTTACGTCTCGATGGAGAAGAAGGATCTCCCCGAAATTCAGACGTAAATTCCGGGACGTCACGTAATCGAATTATATAATTTGTGACTCACACGCCGCCAGGTGATTTGCTTAATAATTATAATTACGCATTGTCGCCCAGAGATGGCCTAATTAGTACGGATGGTGATGATTCGAGTCGGCTACCGTGCGTAGCAGACGATACGATGAGTGACGCATTTGACGTCGACGGTACACTCGTCCAATCCCCAACACCGTCGTAACGATGCGTATGCGCGAACACCACTGACGCGATGATCACCGAATCATTCAATTTAAGATATGTTTAGCCTCGCGAAGTTCCTCCACGATGGATGCGATTTCGTTATCATGACCCGTGTGACCTGCCGCGCGAGATGCTACGAGCAATCTCAGTCTATCGATCAATTCGTTCGGATCGTCCCAGTACACATAATCGATCGCGTTATCGGTAACCGTCATCGATTCGTCGATTGGAAATCCTTGTCCTCGTCGCGTGACCGCGTCGCCCGCACCCCCATTCATACCCATGCCCCTACCGCGTCTGACACCCGACGTCCGCACCCCACCGATTATCGCGGATATGATTTTCTTATACTTGTACCCCCTGTTACCCAGCGTGCGCTTACTCGGCGAATGGTTTCGCTTATGCGCGTTCGTTGATAGTAAGATGCGTCGGTACGAGTGCATATCCGCGTCCGTGTACGTGCTAACGCTGGGTATTCGCATGAACAGTAGTTCATACAAACCCCGAGTTCCCGCGTATCGCGTTCCGTTGACGCGAACGTCGTCACCGTCCTCGTCGATTGTGAGTACGGAACCGCCGATCATTAGGTCTTCGTCGGACCCCAAGTATACGCCGTACACGTTATCGATTCGTTTCTTTGTATCGGTGAAGAACAGACGCAGGTATTCTCGCGACAAGGGTCCTTTGGCGTTCCGTACATACACTTCGATATCGTCGACGGGGTTGCGCAACGAATCCAAATCATGAACCTTTGCTGACGACTCATCATCCTGAATTTTTTCATCGGCTTTGTCGTCGACATCATCAACAACATCATCGTCAACATCGTCAACATCGTTTACATCGTTGTTATTGGCGTCGTCGTCGCCGTCGGTGTTGTTGTCGTTGTCATAGTCGTTAGAATCTGGAAGGTTATTTCGACTTTCCTTGGTTAACAACGGAGTAACGGGTCGAAGTCTCTTCGATGATTGTTGTTGTTGTTGTTGTTGATCGTATTCGTGTTTCCTCTTCACTGGTCGTGATCGAGGCGTTGAGCGCATTTTCAACGCGGACGAGTTTTCGATCAAGCGTTTCAGCGGTTCGACGATGGGACGCGTACTCGCCTCCACAGCCGCTTCCGTAGCCATTTTACCAATTTTCAAGGCCAAGCACTTTTTACGTATAACGTCGCTGACTTTGGCGATTTCCACCTTTGCATCCGCGCTCCGACGTTTCGTTCCTTTTTGATGTTTCGTCCCTTTTTGTCGATAACGTCGGCGATGTTTTTGCGAATGCTTCGGGTCGTCGTCGGTGTTTGGGGTTATAGCAGTCGTTGTCGTCGGCGGTTCGTTGGCCATTTCGTGTTGCTCGATGAATGACTCGCGGTTTACTGATGTCAGTGAGCTACGACAAAATCGTTAAATCCTCTTCGATATCGACCTTCGTACATGGAACTATCCTTATCGATCACCACGAAATCGTATCGTCGACGCCAACATCTCGCGCACAAGTCGTTGAACGACTCAAACGTCATGTCTGTGTTCACGTGATCGTTGTACACGTGACGCAAGTACTTACCATCTTGTTTGAACAGCATGAGAAAATTCGAGTTGTCCCTGATCAAATGTTTCGGTATTCTAGCGTACGATTGACATAAATAAAAGCAATCCACGTTCGCGTGACGGCCCATGGAGAAGTATTCGCGTATCGCGTTCTGTTCGTCGCACGCCACATCGTCGAACACGAAGATCGAATCGGGCCGAGCGTCTCTCGGTGGAACGATCTCAGCGTTGTCCGAGTAGGGAAAGTATTCGATTCCATCGACGAGCGACAACACCTGTTCGAGATATCGATACTTTGGCTGATGCAACGATTTCGAGTATACGTACACGTTCTCGAAACGCAAACCATTCGGACTCTCTAGCATACTTAGAAGTACGTTCGTTTTTCCGCACCCGGACGGACCGCAAATCACGCCTCGTACGCTGTGCGGTAATAATGGGCCGTGTCTGTTCGATCGACTCGGATCCCTATCATCCTCGAGCATTCTGTTCGCGGTCACGCGAATAACGTCCGACTGTTTCGCGAATCGCATATTATATAATCAACTATTTATATTCGTGGCACGCGTCGCGCAGGTCACTATCACAGTGATCGGTGACGCGTGCGTACGCGTTTATTATTGTAGTAGCTATCGTGACTATTCTAACGTATATGATTGTATCAACGACCGCAACGTCTCACGGACTAGGGAAGAATCAGAGGAGGAAGAAGAATAATCAGAAGAAGAAGTCTGGATCGGGTCTCGTAAACGGTATCATAAACCGTCTGCCGTTCGAACTACACGTTCCAGGTTATCAGTTCTGCGGACCGGGAACGCGTTTGCTAAAGCGATTGGCTCGTGGTGTTGTGCCCTGCGAGGTGGCACGCAAGGCTGGTAAGGGAAATGGTGATGTCGTAGGTACGGAGTGAATCAAAGATGGGAATCTACGGGGTGCACTACACGGTTATTTTCAGATGTTACTCTTTATTATAACCTTAACTTAACTAGACTGGGAATCACAAGTGTTAAGTCGCGTTAGCACGTCGAGTGTCAAAACCAGAATGTCCGTTAGCTGTGTTAGGTAGGTTTTTATAACCTGCTGGGCGTGGTACGCGTTACTAAGCCCGGTCGCGGCGATGCGCTTACATATTGCTGATTTGATAGATTTGGTCGCTTAGCGGCTCAGCTGGGAAACTTCTCGAACATAGCGAAATGTCATATGATATGTATAATATGTCAGGCGGCGCGTGTGCTTGGGCGTTTCCTGGGCACAACATCCCTTCCCCCTAAGGGAGAAAAAGCCATAGCTTTTTCTTAGCGGTCGGTTAACATTGTTTCTTAACTAGTAATTCGGTACATATGAATATTATTAGTTTACAATTGATACGACCCTTATATAATAAGATTACAATATCTCAAAGGGAATTGGTGGAGGACGTCCCTTCCTTACTAACTATTTTGATTATAGCTTCGGGTTTTTGCGTGGTTTTGTCGCGACTTGTGTTATCCGTTGTACAATGTCGTGGTGTTCTTGTTTTAAGGGGAACAATACATTTGTAGAGTGTAAAGATACATAATGTGACAGTCAAGAATCCTGTTATCGAAGATAGTGTAAAAAAACTGTAGTGATAGTCGGTAGGTATAATCTCGGGTTTTTCCAAGTCATTCTGTAGTTCGTCTAATTTTTTGCTAACTTTGTTTAGCTCTTCTGGGTGTTTGATTATCCTTTTTAATTCGAAATTAGTGTTGCGATACGAATTTACAGTGATTAGTGGAAGTGTGATTTCGCCTAACGTCAAATTGTAGTCTGGTAAGTAATTCCACGTTTTTTCTATTCCATATTGTTTTCCAGTTTCTATAGTAAATTCGGCGGTAGTGATAGTACATTTATTTCTTATAGTTATTATACCAGAGTCCTTAATACTATACATTTTCGTGCCTTTATTGTCGCAAGTCGCTGCTAATTGTATCGGTTTTGGTGTGATATAAATCCATGCGCCAGGTTGCTGTAATTCTATTAGGATAGTGTGGTTCAGGGTCATTACGCGTATTTTACAATTATTCGGTTTTTTCGTTAACTTGGTGTATAACTGTACTTCGCATGGTCCGTATGGTATCGCTTTGAATATCGGGTGGTTAGAGGTGCAGAGATATAGATCGTTAATAGTTTTACAATTCATTAGGTCTTGTTTGCTTAGTTGTATGTAATCTTGCACTGCCGTATCGAGTACTACGTAGGAGTCAAGGGGTTCTATATACGCGTAGAATGATTCGTTTACTTTCGTGGGTACTGAATGTACTTTGCTTAGCTTGAACCTTTTTGAGTTTAGCAGTGGAATGTCTAGTACTACGGTTATTGATTTTGTATCTGAAAAAGCTGAGAGAGTAAGGATTTCATATAAGACGTGCATGTTTTCTAATTTTATTCCGATGGGGAAATCTAGTCCTTGTGGTATATGAGCTAGTGCTGATGTGAGATACGTTATGATTTGCGCTGGCGGTATCAATCGTGGGTTTAGGACTCCTTTCTTTATGTCCATAATGAATTCTAGTAGGTCTTGCGTGTCACGCAGGAGCGTTTCTGCCACGCTATTTATTAAAACGAGATTTTCGTCTATAGTCTCTCGAAATCTAGTAATGTCAGTCGTCTGTTGGAGTAGGTATTGAATTTGCCAAGTCGCGTTTAAAAGGGTTTTTTCGTTTTCCTGTATATTGTATATAGTTTCATTTAGGAGTTAGCTCTTATAACTTGCAATTGCCCATTGATAGTATTTTTCATTCTACTGTCTTGTCTTTTTAGGAAGTCTATTTGGTTGTTGATTTTCTTTCTATCTTCGGAATCCATTAGTCCGAAAAGTGATTTGCCTATGTAACCTAATCCGTCTATTAATCCGCGACGCTGTTTTGGTGCGGAGCTTATGGTTTGTTGAACATAAGTAATGAGCTTGGCTACGCGGTCTACTTTGCCTTGGATTTTTGTACCGAACGTTTTACAAAATTTTTGAAAGTTTGCAGTAGTAGGTGTTTTACACTGAGTGAGTATGTCGTATAATGATTGCTGGAGACTTGTTTCGCGTCTGTAAATGTAGGATATGTCTACGTGTAGTATTAATTTCCAACTATCTCGGTAGATCTGTAGGTCGCCTATGTTTTCGAAGTAGATGCCTGGGTGGTCTTGGAATTCTTTAATAGCGAAGTCGGAGTCGGGGGTCGTTCCTCCCATTAATAGTATCGTCATTAGTTGGGTTGTCATTCCGTAAAATATAATGTTGAGCTGTAGTTGGTTTTACGTGTTGTTGTTTGCTACGTCTACCTCATGCGTGAGTGAGATTAGTTTTTGCCGCGTGGACCGAATGTCTTTCCTATCTCACTTAGGTTTAAGTGGGGCGACGTGCATAAGGCTCGATATTCTCGTCGCTTCTTATTTCGTTTCATTCTTCATCATGCTTTCCGTCCTGGATATCCCGAGGGAAATCGTGCTATTTTTACTGGTGTGTTTTTAGTGTTAAATGTTGTTCTCTACGAGTGTAGTGGCGCGGGTTGGTGTTTTTCCCTAAAATGTTAATATTTTCGTTTTTATTCTTTTTTTGTTTTTGTTTTTAGAGTTTGGAATATCCGGCTCCTCCGGGTTTCCTTAATTTTTCTTATCGGAAGGCGGTGCGCGAGTACCGTTCGGACATGCGGCGGTACCGCGCAGAATGTTTGTCCTGGCTGGACGAGGAGGATGCCTGGGGAATCCGTTCCATGTTCGGTGAGTTTCTTATATAGAAATTGTATACCCTCTTTGTATTGTATTTCTCCCTCTTTTTTTTTTGAATTCTCTGTTTACATTTTGTATCTGGTTATTATTCCAGAACTCTATGGTGACGTTTTCGAGGGGCCCGTTTCCCGCAAGGTTTCTTGGGTGCTTTTAGATGAAGATTTTTAATAAAAAAAAAACTTTAATAAACTTTAAAAAAAAATTTTTTTGTTAATAAATCTTTCTTTTATAATTTTACTTTATACTAGTTGTTCGAGTATGTTTACTTCCTTTCACGATTGCGTCCTCTTCTTATTCTTACTATTCGATAAAGTGTTTTAGTCTGTTTGCGTGTACGCGAAGCATTCGTCGTCCTTTAATTATAGTATAGTTATAGTTATCATGTACGCCTTCGATCGTGTAAGGACCTATCCAAGCGGGGTTTAATTTCTTTGATCTTCCGCGTCTCACGGTCTCGTCGTGTAGTAGTACTTGGTCTCCTATCTTGAAGACTTTTTCGGTTGACTTTTTATCGTATTGTCTTTTAGATTTGTCTTTGTTGATCCACAAGGTTTCGCGCGCCATGTTATTGGTTGACCGTAACCTTTCACGTAATTCTTCGGCATATTTGTCATACGTATACGTTAGTTGCGGTGCCTGGTTTAGTGAGGACGGTAACGTTGCTTGTCTCCCGAATACGAGTTCGTAGGGAGTGTAGCTAGTGGACGAGTGCGGGGTAGTATTGTACGTAAACATCGCATATGGTAACCATTCATCCCAATCGGTCTGGTCTTCCGTGATAAAATTCTTCAGGTATTCTGCTAACGTTCTATGGCTTCTTTCTAGGGCTCCGTTTGATTGAGGGTGATAGGCTGTGGTTTGTATCTTTTCGATCTTGAGCAGTTTGCACACGTTTTTGAATACTTGGCTAAGGAAATTGGTTCCTTGGTCTGTTAGCACTCGTTGTGGAATACCGTATTCACATATTATTCTCGTAACGAATTCCTTCGCTACCGTGTTCGCTTCCTGATTCTCGAGAGGTATTGCTTTACTGAACTTCGTTAGTAGATCTTGAAAGGTTAATATGTATTTGTTTCGTCTGCTGGTCTCGGGTAATGGACCTACTATGTCTAGAGCACATTTCTCAAATGGTTCCGTCGGGGTGTCTGTAATCACCATGGGCGCTTTGGTTAATTTCGTTAGTTTATTTTTTTGACATTTTTCGCATCTGGAGATATACTTTTCTACATCTTGGCGCATTCCTGGCCATGAGTGGTTTAGTTTTATACGTTCGAGTGTTCGTTTTACCCCTAGATGCCCACCTAAAGGTGTGTCGTGATATTCGCGTAGTATTTGATTTTTAAAGTCTTCAGTATATGTCGTATCGTTCGTGTTTTCATCTGGTCGGGTCTTGTCTTCTTCGTTGGTGCTTTCTCCGTCGACGTTCAGTGCGTCGGTGCTGAGTTGTCGTTTCATTCCTCGCGTAATCGCGAACATTCTACTGAGGGCGTCAGCGTTATTATTCGTCTTACCCGCTTTATATTCTATGCTGTAGTCGTACTCTGCTAATTTCAATTTCCACCTCATTAATCTAGAGCCTGGGTCTTTTACGTTAAAGAGCCAAGCCAGAGGTTTATGGTCGGTTACGACGGTAAACTTGGTGCCATATACGTATGGTCTGAATTGTTGTGTCGCCCATACGATTGCTAACAACTCCTTTTCGATAGTACTATAGTTTTCTTCCGCTTTGTTTAACACTCTACTTGCGTATGCTATAGGTAAATCTTGCCCAATCTTTCCCTGCGATAATACTGCTCCTAATGCCTTTCCGGAAGCGTCTGTCGTCAGAACGAATGGTTTCGAGAAATTGGGGTATTGTAGTATCGGTGCAGTTGTTAGTTTTTCCTTCAGTATTTCGAAGGCTTCCTGTTCTTGTGCGGTCCACCTGAATGCCTGATCTTTCTTTAATAATTGCGTTAAGGGTTTAGCGATTTGTGAAAAAAATTCTATGAATCTCCTATAGTACCCGGCTAAGCCTAAGAACGATTGTACGTCTTTTACGCCTCTTGGTACCGGAAAGTTTCTGACAGCATCGAGCTTCGAGGGATCTGGCTTGATCCCGTTTTCGGTTATCACGTGGCCTAAGTACACGGTTTCTTTTCGCAAAAATTCGCACTTGTTGGGTTGGAGTTTTAAGCCACTTTCGCGTATGCGTTCAAACACTTGTTCTAATCGATCTTGGTGGTCTTTTAATGAACGTCCGTATACAACTATGTCATCTAAATACACGAAACATTTTATTCCTTGTAGGCCCGATAACACGGTATTCATTAGTCTTTGGAAAGTCGCGGGAGCGTTTTTTAGGCCAAATGGCATTCTATTATATTCGTAATGACCGTACGGCGTCGAAAATGCCGTTTTCTCACGATCTTCCTCCTTCATGGCGATTTGATGGAATCCTGATGCTAAATCTAGGGTTGAAAAGTATTTCGCCCCACCTAATTGGTCTAATATATCGGTTATGTTCGGTAAGGGGTACGAATCTCCTATAGTTGCTTCATTTAGTTGGGTAAAATCTGCTACAACCCTGAGTTTACGCTTTCCTGTCGCGTCGGGCTTTTTCGGTACTACTAGCAACGGAGCGTTCCATTGACTAGCGCTCGGACGAATTATATCTTCTTTTATCATTTCTTCTACTTGTCTGTTTACCTCTTCCTTATGCGCTTGTGGCAATCTATACGGCTTTACGTATTTGAGTTTTGTATCCGGGGTTAAGGTAATGGAATGTTCCGCCTTCGTTGTGTATCCTAACTTGTCTCCATCTAATCCGAATATATCATTATACTTTTCGCACAGCCCGCGTAAGCTGGCCTCTTCCTCTTTATTTTAAGTGTTCAGTTCTAAGGTTTTCACGCAAGATTTGCATTCTATTTCTTCCGTGTACGGCATGTACCTCGTACGTCGGGGTGACGCGTTTTTGTTCGGAGATCGCGTCCGTCGGGTCAATTACTTCTCTCGTCAGCGTTTCTAATGTCACTGTTGGCGCGTTGATTAGGGCTTCCTCGGTAGTAGTATTCATTACGCTTATTATACATCTCCCGTTCCGGCCCACTGTTAGCGAGTTTCCTATGAACACTCCTGGCTTAATGGATCGTCCTTCTACTATTCCTTCACCTTTGTTCGTAGTTCTAGCTAGGAGGATGGTCTCGGAACGCGGTTTTAGAGTTACGTTTTTTCCTGAATATGGGAATTGTATTCCGTACAACTCTATTCCTTCGTTCGCTCTGATGCAAACGTCGTGTCTGGCCATAAAATCTTGTCCTAATATTCCGTCTGCTTTTAACGGGAAGTCGTTTCTGACTAACCGACATGGGTGTGTTACGGATCTATTTCCTACTTTTAAGTTTAAGTGTATTAGACATAACGTTTTTATTTTCATAGGGGTTATTCCTCGCAACGATACTATTTCGTCTTCGGCACGGACTTTATCTTGTACTTTCCCTATCTTTATTAAAGTGATATCGGCTCCAGTGTCCACTAACATATCCGCTGTCTCGTCTATCAATTCAGGCGCCCGTATTTCGATCGTGTTTTCGAACTTAGTAGTTGTCACCATGTTCGCGCGGTACGACTCTACTCTAGTCCCTGCGTTAGTTTGTCTATCGTCCGACGTTCCGCGGCTCGAGGATGGGGGATCTTGGTTAACGCTAGCTTGTTCTCGACCTTGATTTCTGTTAAAATACTGTCTCGTATCTTCGCGTCTATAATTCGTATTTGTATAACGCGGTCTATTATCTCGCCCATTTGCTCTTTCTCTTGCTCTGCACTCCCTGATTTGGTGACCCGGTTTTTTGCAGTAGTGGCAGACCATAGCTACTTGCTGTACTTCTTTTTTTATAGGCGTTTGTTGCGTCGGATAGTTTTCTCGCGGCATGCTTAATCGCGTATAGCAGTTCCTGGCTATATGTCCTAATTTATTACAGCGATCGCAGCGCGGTACGACCGACCTTTCGTTTCCTTTGGGTAGATTACCGAATTTCCGATAATTTCGCGTAGCATTTAAACCCATTGCCTGTTCTTCTTCTATTGCTGCTGCTACAGCAGCATTTAACGTAGCGTAGTTTCTTGATCTAATAATTGTTCTCAATTTTAAATTCAACCCGAGGGTAAAAACATCTAGGGCGCGTTCTTGCACTGATTCTGTTAGCGCCTTATTTACTTCGTCACTGTTCCCTGGTTTTACCGATAGTTCAGATAATTCTCCAGCTAACTCTTCTACTCTACACGCAAATAGCTTTACGCTCTCTCCTTCTCGTTGGTGACAGGCATGAAACTCTGCTCCAACGGCTCCTATAGATCTTTTGTCTACGAATAAGGAAGTTAAGATGTCTTTCAACTTATCGAATGTATCTACATCTTTGTACTCTAATACCTTGGCTGCTTTGCCTTTTATTTTTGTTCCTATCACTGTTTTCAAGAATCGCGACAACTCATTCGAGGGGACAAACTCCGCGGCGCTCGTATAAGACTTCAAAAATTCCGCTAGCTCGTCAGAAGATTTTCCTACGAATTTATCGACTAATGACAGCGCGGTCGCTAATCTTTTCACGTCCGGTGACGGTACCGGGGAGCTATTTTCCACATTTAGTGACATTTTTCTGTCTTCTGTCCCTTCTATATCCAATAAACTAAAGTCCGCTAGTACAATAGGGTATTCTCTATTTGGCGTTACGAAGTTTTCTGGGGACGATTCGGCACTAGAATCGTCGTATTTTCTAACGCTTAGTCGCAAAGGCGACGGTCGAAGTGTTCGGCGAGACGGTTTAGAATGGTCTAAAGAAGGTAGGATATCTAGTTCCTCTCGTACGAAGATAAGTTTTTTGTCAAAAAACGATTCGAATGATCGTGACAAGCTTCTTTGACCCGGGAGTTTAAATCGAATTGCGCGTTCGTCTTCTATAGACATTCATGCACCGTTTCCAGTTTTTTTTTTTTTTTTTTTTTTTGATAGGACTCTGGTTTACAATAAGCACTTTTACGCTATTCGGTTACTCACAACGCTACTCTCCTCCACATGTCGACGGCTCGGTCAGGCGTCCTCTCGTCCGTGAACCGACGGCGGTGATAAGAGATGAAACGGATCCAGCAAGGTCGATCCGTACAGCTGTTTACTGCGTGCTCCGACGGCTGTTACCTTCGTACGGCTCTCCGTCCGTTCTCTGGGTGCGGCTTCCTCTCGTTCCTCAGTCCCCAAGTCCTCTCGTGCGTCCTGGTCCTCGGATCAGCGACGTCCTCGTAGGTGGATTGTGGTGTTTAGTTAGTTGTAGTTTCACCCGTTCACTCTGAGGCTGATTTTACTCGTCTCCAGGCTCGTCGTCGTTCGGACTGCGTCGAACGTTTTTCTCGAAGACCGTTCCTCGGTCCTCTGTGCTACCTCGGTAGCGACGATTGCCTGTCCTAGCCAATGTGACTGCGAAGACCCAATAATCTTGTCGGAGGTAGTTCAACCTCAGTCGACGTTGATCAATCGGTTGCGTCAAGGCTCGGTAAAATTTTTACGAAGCACAATCCCACCGCTGCCACCAATTGTTGTGCCCTGCGAGGTGGCACGCAAGGCTGGTAAGGGAAATGGTGATGTCGTAGGTACGGAGTGAATCAAAGATGGGAATCTACGGGGTGCACTACACGGTTATTTTCAGATGTTACTCTTTATTATAACCTTAACTTAACTAGACTGGGAATCACAAGTGTTAAGTCGCGTTAGCACGTCGAGTGTCAAAACCAGAATGTCCGTTAGCTGTGTTAGGTAGGTTTTTATAACCTGCTGGGCGTGGTACGCGTTACTAAGCCCGGTCGCGGCGATGCGCTTACATATTGCTGATTTGATAGATTTGGTCGCTTAGCGGCTCAGCTGGGAAACTTCTCGAACATAGCGAAATGTCATATGATATGTATAATATGTCAGGCGGCGCGTGTGCTTGGGCGTTTCCTGGGCACAACAGTGGCGACGAAGGTGTGAATCCTCTGGACGCAGCGTGCCGCGATCACGATATCGCGTACTCTAGTCGCAAGGATTTAGAGGGGCGACACGAGGCGGATCGTGCGTTAGCCGAACGAGTATTCGCGAACGACGCGACCTTTGGTGAAAAAGCAGCCGCGACTGGAGTGTGGGCAACGATGAAGGCTAAGACTAAACTCGGTATGGGTATGAGAAGGACGAAACGTAAACAGCGAAAGTCTGGAAGGAAACATCCGCAACGGCGACGACACATCGTAATCTACGAGTGGCGAAACGCGGCGGCTTTCTTCAATTTCTTCCGTTCGTGCTGCCAGCTTTATCAGCTATCGGGGCATTGGCCGGCGGAGCGGCTGGTATAACCAAAGCGGTCAACGATTCGAAGGCCTCTCGAAAACAGCTGGAAGAGACTTTGCGTCATAATCGGGCAATGGAAGGGCGAGGGATGCATCTGACACCGTACAAGCGAGGCGCGGGCTTGAACCCGAGACGCCAACGACGACTGCGATCAAAGAAAAAAAAAACGCCGATCGCATAAGCGCGTGGCGACGGTGGCGGCGATAACGCAACAACCTATGACGAACCTGCAATTAGAACGTGAATGCACCAGCATCCCGTTCTTTCGAGGGGTGTTTATGCGCGACACGCTTCCCACGCGCGTACGAAGCAACGAATGCGGTATCGTGAATCTGGATGAGAATCGAGGCACCGGTACGCACTGAGTCGCGTACGCCAAACGCGGACCGCGAGTACAGTACTTTGATAGTTTTGGGAATCTGCGACCTCCCGCGGAATTGATCTACTATTTCGGACGCGGTACAACGATCACGTATAATCACAATCGTTTTCAACGTTTCGACGAGATGAATTGCGGTCGCTTGTGCATGCAATTTTTACAGCAAAAGTCTATGGAATTATGGCCTATATACTAATATTACTACCGGTGTGCGTGTGTGTGTGTTTGTGTGTACTAAGATTATGTTACAATGTATCCATGCGTAATGGTGATTCACACCTTCTATAATAAAGACTCATAATATCGATAAATTGCCGAGTATTCGTAAGCGCGCGTCACTTCCCCTCTCTCCGTCTCGCGAGTGTAATCTATGATATGTCGTTCACGCTCACGTTAACGGGTCGCAGCAGCGCGCTCACGGTAAACTATTTTCCACCGATAGATTTGAGTGATGGTCAATACGAATTAGGACTCGCTGACTTGGAGACGTTTCACACGATACCGAACATCGACTCGAGCAACGATAAATTCTATTTCGTCGTGAACTATGACACCGAAAACAACTCAATCGCCGACATCGCTAATGAATGTATTACGATCCCTCACGGCTCCTACGAATTAGACGCTATCGCCGAGTATCTGAAGCAACGAATACTCGATCGATATCCTCGAAGACGCGGTAACAACGAGAACGACGATGACGGCAAGTACCCTCTAATGCTACGAGCTAACAACAACACCATGAAAAGTGAACTGTACTGTTCGTTCTTTGTGGACTTTACGAAACCGAACAATGTGGGTTCGTTGCTAGGATTTTCCCCGAATCGCGTCTTATTACCGAGAATCTGGCACGAATCCGACGGACCCGTAAATATTATAAACGTTAACGTGATCAGAGTAACATGCAACGTCACTACCGGCGCGTACAGTAACGATAAACAGGTGCCCACGATTCATGTATTTTCGCCTCGCGTACCTCCAGGATATAAGATATCAGAAACTCCGCGACATGTCATTTACCTGCCCATCGTCGCACGAGCAATACACGATCTAACGTTGTGCATCGTCGATCAACACTGTTGTGCCCAGGCAACGCCCAAGCCCACGTGTTAGACATATTACACATATTATATTACGTTATATAAACGTTCGAGATGTTTCGAAGCTAAGACAGCCGCTAACGACCAATCTTACAATGTCAGCAACACGTGAACGCCTCGCTGCGACCGAGCATAGTAACGCGTACCACGCCCAAGAAGGATATAAAACCAATGCGATTCCACAAAGAGGAGGATTCTAGACTTGACACTCGACCTGTTAACACGGCTGACACTTCTGTAAACCTCAGTCTAGTATTAATTAGTCTCTGAATAAAGACTTAGTCTCTAAATTTAACCAATTTGGTGTAGTTCACCCAGTAGATCCTAATCTTTTGTTCACTCCCGAACCTACGATATCACCAAATCCCGTACCAGCCTTGCGAGCCATCACGCAGGGCACAACAAATTGGTGGCAGCGGTGGGATAGTGCATCGTAAAAAATTTTACCGAGCCTTGACGCAACCGATTGATCAACGTCGACAGAGGTTGAACTACCTCCGACAATATTATTTGATCATCGCAATCGAACAGGCTAGAACTGGCAATCGTCTCTACCGAGGTAGTACAGAGGACCGAGGAACGGCCTTTGGGAGAAACGTTCGACGCAGTCCGAACGCCGACGAGCCTAGTGACGAGTAAAATCAGCCTGAGAGTGAACGGGTGAATTGACTAACACCAAACCCATCTTCGAGGACGTCACAAATCCGAGGACCAGGACGCACGAGAAGTACTTTGGAGACCGAGAAACGAGTCGAAGCCGCACCTGAAGGACGGACGGAGAGCCGTGCGAAGGAAGCAGCCGTCGGAGCACGCAGTGAACAGCTGTACGGATCGACCTTGCTGGATCCGATTCGTCTCTTATCACCATCTACGGTTCACGGACGAGAGGACGCCTGACCGAGCTGTCGACATGTGGAAGAGAGTAGCGTTGTGAGTAACCGAATACCGCGAAACTAATTATTGTAAACCAGAGTCCTATCAAAATATAGAAACGGTACATGCATGTCTATAGAAGACGAACGCGCAAATCAATTCAAACTTCCGGGTCAGAAAAGCTTGTCAAGATCGTTCGAATCATTTTTTTATAAAAAACTAACCTTCATACGAGAGGAACTAGATATCCTACCTTCTATAGACTATTCACGACCGTCTCGCCGAACACGACGACCGTCGCCGTTACGATTAAGCGTTAAGAAAAACGACGATTCAAGTGCCGAATCGTCCCCAGAAAACTTTGTAACGCCGAATAGAGAATTCCCGATAGTGCTAGCGGACTTTAGCTTGTTAGATATAGAAGAGACAGAAGATAGAAAAATGTCACTAAATGCTGGAAGCAGCCTCTTGGTTCCACTACCGGACGTAAAAAGATTATCCACCGCGCTGTCGTTAGTAGATAAATTCATAGGAAAATCGTCGGACGAGCTAGCAGAATTTCTGAAGTCTTATACAAGTGCCGCAGAATTTGTGCCCGAGAATGATCTGCCAAGATTCTTGAAAACGGTGATAGGTACGAAAATTAACGGCAAAGCAGCCAAGGTACTAGAGTACAAAGAAGTAGATACTTTTGATAAATTAAAAGACATCCTAACTTCCTTATTCGTAGACAAAAGGTCCATAGGAGCAATTGGGGCAGAATTCCATGCCTGCCACCAACGAGAAGGCGAAAGCGTAAAATTATTCGCGTGTAGAGTAGAAGAATTAGCTGGAGAACTATCTGAATTATCGGTAAAACCAGGGAACAGCGATGAAGTAAATAACGCATTAACAGAATCAGTACAAGAGCGCGCCCTAGACGTTTTCACCCTCGGGTTAAATGTAAAACTAAGAACGATCATAAGGTCTCGTAACTATGCAACGTTGAACGCAGCAATAGCCGCCGCTATAGAAGAGGAACAAGCGATGGGTTTAAACACCTCGCGAAATTACAGGAAATTCGGTAATCACCCCAAGGGAAGGGAAGGATCAAACGTACCGCGCTGTGATCGATGTAATAAATTGGGACATTTAGCAAGAAATTGCTATACGCGATTAAGTATGCCTCGAGAAAACTCCCCGACGCAACAGACGACAGTAAAAAGGGAAGTTCAGCGCGTCACCATGGTCTGCCATTACTGTAAAAAACCGGGACATCTAATCAAAGAATGCAGAGCTAGGGAAAGAGCAAACGGACGAGACTACAGACCGCGCTATACGAATACGAATTACAGACGCGAAGATACCACACAGAATTTTAATAGAACTCCGGGTCGAGAACCATCTAACGAAAATCAAAATTCCCCTACCACGAGCCGCGGGACAGCCGATGACAGACAAACAAACGCAGGATCTAGGGTAGAATCGTACCGAGCAAATATGGTAGTGACATCCCAACTCGAAAATACGATCGAAATTAGAGCGCCGGAACTAGAAAAGGAAAGAGCGAATATGTTAGTAGACACAGGAGCCGATATTACATTAATAAAGATAGGTAAAGTAAAGGGCGATGTTCAAGCCGAAGACGAAATAGTATCCTTGCGAGGAATAGCCCCTATGGAAATCAAAACGCTGTGTCTAGTACAATTAAACATAGAAATCGGAAATAAAACAGTAACGCATCCTTGCCGATTAGTTAAAGACGACTTCCCATTAGAAGCAGACGGAATCCTAGGACAAGATTTTATGGCTAAACACGAAGTATGCACCCGGGCAAACCTAGGAATAGAGATATACGGAATACAATTCCCCTACTCAGGAAGGAACGTAGTTTTAAAACCGCGATCTGAAACCATTCTCCTAGCTAGAACAACTGATAAAGGCGAAGGTATAGTGGAAGGACAATCTATTAAACCAGGAGTATTTATAGGAAACTCGTTAACAGTAGGCCAGAACGGGAAATGTGCAATAAGCGTAATGAACACTACCGCGGACGAAGTCCTTATCAATATGCCAACAGTGACGTTACAAACACTGACGAGCTATGAAACTGACTCGACAGACGCGAATTGCGACAAGGAGCGCGACACGCCGACGTACGTAGTACACGCAGTACACGGGAGAAATAGGATGCAAACCCTGCGCGAAAACCTTAGAACAGATCACCTAAATAAAGAAGAAGAAACCAGCCTACTCGAGCTATGTGAGAAGTATAATGAAATATTCTGTCTAGAAGGAGACAAATTAGGATACACCACGATGGCAGAGCATTCGATTACCCGTATCCCAGATACTAAACCTATATACGTAAAACCATATAGATTACCTCAAGCGCATAAAGAGGAAGTAAATAGACAAGTTCAGGAAATGGTAGAAGAAGGAATAATTGGTCCAAGCGTCAGTCAGTGGAACGTCCCATTGCTAGTAGTTCCTAAAAAACCAGACGCTTCAGGAAAACGCAAACTCAGAGTAGTAGCAGATTTGAGGCAAGTGAACGACGCGACGGTAGGCGACTCATACCCCTTACCGAATATAACGGACATTCTAGATCAATTAGGAGGAGCAAAATATTTTTCAACCTTAGATTTAGCGTCAGGATTCCATCAAATAGCCATGAAAAAGGAAGATCGTGAGAAAACGGCATTTTCGACACCATACGGCCATTTTGAATATAATAGAATGCCGTTCGGGCTTAAAAACGCTCCCGCGACATTCCAAAGACTAATGAATACCGTATTATCTGGATTACAAGGAATAAAATGTTTCGTGTATTTAGACGATATTGTCGTCTATGGACGTTCACTGAAAGAACACCAAGATCGTCTAGAACTAGTATTCGAACGTATACGCGAGAGTGGCCTGAAACTTCAACCCAACAAATGCGAATTTCTACGAAAGGAAACGATATACCTTGGTCACGTGATAAGTGAGAGCGGTATCAAACCAGACCCTACGAAACTCGACGCGGTAAAAAACTTTCCGATACCCAAAAGAACTAAAGATATACAATCCTTCTTAGGTTTAGCCGGATATTATATGAGATTCATAGAACATTTTTCACAAATCGCGAAACCCCTGACGCAATTATTAAAGAAAGACCAAGCATACAGATGGACTGCACAAGAGCAGGAAGCCTTCGAGATATTAAAGGAAAAGTTAACAACAGCACCAATACTGCAATACCCCGATTTCACGAAACCATTCGTTCTTACAACAGACGCTTCCGGAAAAGCAATAGGAGCAGTATTATCACAGGGAAAGATAGGTCAAGACCTACCCATAGCATACGCAAGTAGAATACTAAATAAGGCAGAAGAAAATTATAGCACCATAGAAAAAGAATTGTTGGCCATAGTATGGGCATCGCAACATTTTAGACCTTATGTATACGGCACAAAATTTAAAATCGTAACAGACCATACCCCTCTTACTTGGCTTTTTAACGTAAAGGATCCCGGCTCAAGATTAATGAGATGGAAATTGAAGCTAGCAGAATACGATTACACTATAGAATACAAAGCGGGAAAGACAAATAAAAACGCAGACGCCCTCAGTAGAATATTCGCGATTACGCGAGGGACGAAGCGAAAACTCAACACAGAAACACTAGCCGTCGCCAGCGAAAACGCCGACGAAGAAAACGAATCCCAGTCAGAAGAAGAAAAGAGCGATATAACATATACGGAGGACGATAAAAATCAAATAATGCCCTAAAATCTCTCTTAAAAACCTAACAAACAATCCATCCTAACCTATTAATAATAACCTGTCAATAAGTAGCATAAAAAGCATATCACTACATAGCTGCATATAAGGTTGCAAACGAAAAGTTTCTTATAAAATCCGCTAGAGGACGCCACTATAGGAGGCCCTAACGTTCTCGTTCAAACTCGCGCATGCGCCATGATTACTATACTCTGTCAAAATGCCGAAGCGTTCAGGCAGTCGCCACATAAAGGCAAAAAAAAATAGAAACGAGCTAGAACAAATATTCAAGGAGATGATTGACATTCCTCCGTTAATCAGCCCACTCCCTACATCACCAAAAACAATGGTAAAATACATTAAAACTTCCATTCCTTGAATAAACTAAATTCAAAACTTTCAACTTAAGACACCGCCAACCACACCATCTTGTACTCCACCGGATACACTACCCACCACACCGGAATTCCCAAAGAATCCAGACTTCAAGAATCCGGACATTAAAAAACCGAAGACACCAGACTTTGACTTCAAAGTCCCGGACGTACCCCCAACCAGATGGCCAGCCCTATTTGCAATAAATATTCCAGACCCGGACTGGGAATGGTACCGATCTCTTCCAAAAGAAGACCCAAGGAGAAGAATATGGAGAATCCTTGGATTATTTGGGACAGGGGCTGCTAGCCCGTATAAACCTATATCTTAATAAATAATTATATATATATATTTAAATACATAGTTTATTCTGTTACCCGCCTCATACAAATCTCTCGAGGACGAGAGATCCCCCAGGGGGGGAGGTGTAACGTCCCACGGAGACTCGAACCATTGAAATACCGACCGTCGGTAAAACAGAACTGTACTACATTATCATATAGCCAACCTATGTTACCACGCACAAGCATTGTACATACTTTTATATGTTAATTTCAAACCAAGCATGGATTAGAGAAACAAATGTTATAGAAACGTCAAGAATAATTAATTATAAATACTGACCAAAGTGCAAAACAAAATATTATATAATAAGCGAGAAAACCGTAAAATAACGAAAACCGACACACTGCGCATGCGCCAACCCGCCAATTCTCTGGTATATAAGGAGGCGCACGCAGCACTCAGCGCGCTCATTCGAATAGAGATACGTTCTTGCGACCGATGAATGCTAGTTCCTAGAGGCAGCTTACGTACTATCCAGTAGAATTTCAGCACGCTCCGGAGACGGCAGCGACTGGTTCTCAGTGTACAAAGGTACTGGGTGCTCCTTTTTGGATCTTTCATTTAAAGGTTGAGAACTTTGTCTTCACGAAGGTTTCAAGCGTTGCTCCTACTAGTAGGCAGCAGCTTAGCCGTTAGTGAAGGTGAAGTCTATAGAACAGTAGAGTAAGAATTCTGCCACGAGTATCGGGAACCGCTCCGGAAACGGCAGCGGCCGCTCTCACAGCAGAATCGTAGAACATAAAACTCTGTCACGAGTTTCGGGAACCGCTCCGGAAACGGCAGCGGCCGAACTTACGGCAGTAGCACATACATCCAGTTTTTGCAGCGTATTAGAATTAATTAGCATAGATAAAAAAACACAAAAAAACACAAAAACACAAAATATATAATCGTAGTTGTAAGCAGTATTGTTGTTATTAGAAATAAGTGTTGTTTAATAAAGCCATAGTTAAGTTTTAAGTTGGATTTTACTCCTTTACTCTAAGAACGAACCCCCACCTATCCTATTCTCGGCGGACGCCGCTCTCCGCTCGAGAACCTGTCAGCATTCAGTCGTCCCCGGACAACCGAACGTTACACTACGGTGGACGTGCGAATAGATTTCGAATGCAAAGAAAATATTCCCGCTAATACTTCAGCCGTCTGTTTGTTCATACACGATCGTATAGTCGAAAACGGCCTTTTAACCAACATGGTACGCAAACTAATATAGCGTGCGTACGAGTTCGATTACTACTACTACTACTACTACTACTACTACTAATACTACTACTACGAATACTGCTGTAACCGTAGAACGCGGGGTTACCGGTGGGACGGTGGAGGTACCGTATCGCCGGCTCGGGACGGTGGTCCAGGGCCGCCGATCGAATGATCACTTGTTCAAGTAGAGTGGGGGTATGACAATTTATTATATCTTAAACCTAAGTACAAATGATCCCGGCCAGGTCTATGCTGGCACACAGTGTGGATACGGCTTAACCTAATCGCGGCGCACGGGTCGGTGTGTGTCGCGGCGCGAGAGTCGGTGTGTGTCACGGCGTGCGAATCGGTGTGTATCGCGGCGCGAGAGTCGGTGGGTGTCGCGGCGCGCGGATCGGTGTGTATCGCGGCGCGAAGCGCGGCGCGATTCGAAGTCGGCGACGAGGCGGCGAGAAAGGAGAGGAGAGACGATTTGACCGTTCGGTGTCCTGGCGGGCAAGCCCTGCCGTGAGACCCTGGTCGGGGAGTCTTGAGTCCGATCACCCGGTGGGCACAACCCGTGGATGAATCGGAGACTGTGAGGACGCTCTCGAGAACGGAGGAGACTCTGTTCGGGAGATCGATAAATGATAACGGCCTGCGTCCAGGGGATGGCTCACGCTGTCCTTCTGGGAACCGGGGAGGGGGTGAATTCAAAAAGGCACAGAGACACAGTCTGTCGACACACGGGAACTGGTGTGAACACGGGCGCTTGTCTTTCGCAAGAACGAGTGTTCGTCACAAGAACGTGGAATCGCACAGGAGGTCTCTGGGAGAGGTGTACAGCTCGGTACGCTCGCTCTAGGCGGTCTCTGCCAAATAGGCCTATGCCCCCGGCCTATATGTCCTCGTCCGCGGATTTCGGCAGCGAGAGAGGTACTGGCTAATTACCCATCTCGCGCCGATTCTCGGAACCCGCGGACGAGTGGTGGGGGGCAAGACCGTTGGCAGAGCGCGGTACGCGTCCCGGCGGCCGGGCGCGCGGTGGGGGGGACAAGATCGTCGTCCTACCGACAATAACTCGTTACACTGCTACTGTTTTAAATCGTCGAAGTCGAAGACCTCAGTTGCAGTTCCGACATCGTCGCCAACGGTGCTACCTAAACCGTATAATAATGTTCGCCATTGTCGATCTACAAGGTTTCAATATCGAACGCGAGTTCGTCGTCAAAGAGATCGCGATTCGTGCAAACATCAACAAAGATAAAACACCGACGATCAGTCATTGGATCTTCGAACCGCCATACTTCTGGGAACATCTGAATTCGCGGGATCACCATCAAGCATCCTGGCTCGCGAAGCATCATCACGGGCTTCGCTGGTCTGACGGCTATGTTCCATACTCCAAACTTCCGGGGCTCCTCGCCAGCGTACTCGCGAACATTGACTTCGTAATCGTAAAGGGTACGGAAAAGAAAACGTGGATGCTGCAACTACTACCTGACACAATCGTTGAGGATGTATGTAATTTGTACGAACTGACGGGACAAAAGATCAACAACAACAACAACAACAACAACACTCGAACTGTCGAAGACGACGGCTCGGCGGCTACGGCGTTGACGATGATTATTGCGGGATCATGCCGGACATCGTGGACCCTGACGTTCCTAACCTGAGGTCTATGTCTTCATCGAATGCTCTTCGATGTGCATTTCACAAGAATTGCGGTGTTTGCGCACTGGAGAATGTCGAGAAAATATGGAGTTATATACGCAGCGTTACCTAATGTAAGTCCTACACTCGCATTGCATCTACTTTACGCGTCATATGCAGAGAAACGAATATGTAAGAATTATTTTTTTGTTTTGTACAGCGATGAACACAACGACGGCGGTGATGCGTGCAATGACAGCGACGGATGCTTCCTTTACCCGCGAGCAAGAATATCCCTCCCATACGAACGTTATTTCCCACAAATACAGATTTTATAATTTCAGTACGCATGGATGGATATATATGAATAAACACACACACTGCTTTTGAAAAATATATACATTTATTGAAAAATTGTTGTCCATTTATTATTAAAACATATATATACATGTACTATAGTGGTACCTGGTTTACATCACGCAGCATGGATTGTAATCCTAACGCTAACAATTCACAATCAATCAAAGAATGCTGCTCAAAGGTCTCGCTTTCGGAAATTAATTTCACATAATTCGTTGGTACGGAAGCGGTACGTAGAACTTCCACGAAGGCGGTATATTTACTGCTTACAGAGTACATATTTTCAGCCAACCAGGTGAACATATGATTGATACAATGTTCATACGCGAACAGTTTACGCATTGTAACTTCCGTCATGTATAAGGTAATGCGATTATCGGTGATTTTAATAAGTTGATCATCATGCATACGCGTGAATTCGAGTCGCAAATGATCAATTACGATGTGGGTTTGGGGCGATGTTGCGTTGCTGCGTAATCGTTGGAGTATGTCCGCCTCGTTTTGCAGTAGGAGCTTCCACGTAGACATTGAAAAGCATATCTCGCTACCCTTGTTGTCGGCTATGGCGATCTCAACGCGGCACGAATCCATACCAATGCGTATTCCAATAGTTAGACGTTTATAAGCTGTTGAGGTTAGTGGATAATCACGCCCCAGGATCCATACGATCGATGGTTTTGGTGTTTTCAACGTTTTTGGCATTGTGGATCCTGAACTGTAAGAAACATGTACACGAAATTAATGTATCGTTCGTTGACGTTTACAGTGAAAGAAGTAAGTGAATGAAGTATGTGTGAAGTGTATATTAATGTATACATACCTCATATTGGATTGTTGATGATATTGTTGCCGTTGGCGTTTATTTGGAACCCCACCAGTGTTGTCGGATGTGCAGGATGAATCGTTTAAGCTTCGTTTGTACATTTTGATATGCAATACGTATGATTCTCATCAACGAAAAAAATGACTCCGGCGATACTTGTTACCACTTAAGCGTACGTGGTGAACTGATGCCTAAAAGACTAATCCACGTCACTTTATAGTGATTCACGCACACGTACACATCAATGTGTGAAAGTATATCACATTAGTGATGGTGATGGTCAATGCGTCTATGTATACCACACAAGGGATAGAGAATACGCGGTAAATTCAAATCAAATACGATTGACTTACAGTCTCCTCCTCGATCATTAAAATACTCGGAACTCTTCCCCGAATAATTATCGCTCTATGTTTACATCATTGCACGTGCGCTGCATCGGTTCCACGATTCAAACATAAACACACTGCATGTCGCGGTGCAATGTTTATTCCATGGGCTATCGCGATGATTGATTTATAATAATTATCGCTCTATGTTTATATCATTGCACGTGTGCTGTATCGGTCCCACGATTAAAATATTTCCTTATCTTTTCTCAGAAATCATGGTCCACCTTCTTTCTCAGAAATCATCATCGAAAACGCGATTTGAATTTCCACGAATCGGTCGCGGTCGCACTTGAGCACCGATCCCCGCACACGTACGGAGATTGCGCGGCGGCGACGCGTGCCCAAATATACCTTAGACATGCAACAGGTGACGTCAGCACGAAACGTATGAAAACCTTGGATAATTTACCATGGCGAACCCAAAGTACCTTAAACGTACAATAGGTGGCGCCAACCCGAAATGTATGAAAAAACCTGGAAAATTTACCAAGACGGGTCCAAATATCGACGCGGGACCAAAGTACCTTAAACGTCCAGTAGGTGGCGCCAACACGAAATGCGCGCGACGCCATTTTGAAAATTTGAAAATCCTCCCCCTCCCCTGTGACGTCAACCCCCTCGCCCACGAACTCGACCTGCCCGCGCGACGCCATTTTGAAAATTTTGAAAATCCCCCTCTCCTGTGACGTCATCCCCCTCACCCACGAACTCGGTCGACGCCATATTGGAATCCCCCTCCCCTGTGACGTCATCCCCCTCACCTACGAACTCGGTACCCCCCTCCCCGCCTCACCCCCTCGCCCATCTCGCGGAAGAGCGCGGTACCTCCCCCCCGCCCCGCCTCACCCCCTCGCCACAACTTGAGCCAGAACTTTCATAGCCTAACTACTAAACAAGATCTGCCTATACATCTTTTCGATGTCAGCAGTCAGGCAGACCTTGTGGGTTCTCCAACGCAGCAGTAGCTGCTGAAGGTCAGGAAGCAGATTAGGTCCCACTAACAGCTGGTCATTTAAGGATTTCCCGTTCGTCGAAAGGTAGGACCCATTGAACACCACCCTCAGCTTGGTGGCGATGCTGCTTTCTTTCAACACTCCGTGATGCGGTAGGTAGAATCCGGATCCTGAAAGACCGCCTCCCTCAATCTTGGACATATGGCAGAGACCCTGATACTCACGCATAAATCCTTGATAGGCATTGGCAAAGGCAGGGTCACGTCTGAAGCGGGCTTCCATCCTGGTCAGCATAATTTTAGCTCCGTGTCGGGATTCTCCCAACTCAGCGTCTGCGCGAAATGGTAAGCGTAGCATATAACGTCCAGACTTCAAGCGTTGATGCGTCTTCTGGAAGTGGTCTTCGCACTCCAGTTCCTCCGCAGTGAATGTAGTGGGTATCTTCAGCTCTTCCTGCTCCCAGAACCGCCGGACTAGAGGTAGCAACTCGTCTTCCAAGGCACCAGAGAGAGAGGCCGAGTCATTTTTTTCTGTAGCAATTCGTATGTCTGCCTTACAGGCTGGACCAGACACTATCCATCCAAGCGAAGTCTTCTGCGCAATAGGCTCCCCAGCATCTCCCCGTAGCACTCCGTCCTCCAAAACTAGTGAGTAGGCGTCAGCTCCTAACAGAACGTCGATAGGGCCATCGCCAGTGAAATAGGGATCAGCTAGTTGAATTCCTTGCAGGTGAGCCCATATTTCAACATTGGTTCCCAATCGCGGTCGGTACGACGTGATTTTTGGTAGTACCAAAGCGGTCGTCCCTTGGCTGCTTCCAGACGTAGCGTGGGACTTAAATTCCAAATGCACGCGGCCATGGACCCGTGTTGTTTGCCGTCCGCCTATACCGACGATGCGAATATCTGACGGTTTTCGTCTGAGACGTAGATCTTGCGCCAAGGCTTCAGTGATCAACGACACTTCGCTACCCTGGTCTACTAGAGCACGCACCACCCGAGGCTCACCATCGAACGGCAGCACGTTTATGAGCGCCGTTGCCAACAACACAGTATGGCATTTACTTCGTACGTGACTGGCAGTATTCGTTGTTGCTGCAGGCAGAGAAGACGGTGTTGTATCGGAGGTTTCCGACGCATGGCGGTCTTCGTGTATGGAGGTATGATGTTTGCGTTCGCACCGTTGGCATCGCCGTTCCGATCGACAGTCAACTACATGATGTCGACCCAAACAATTATAGCACAGATTTAATTCAACAAGTACTGACCTTCGCTCTTGCGCATTCTTAGCCTTATATTCGTTGCAGAATAATATAAAATGATTCCCCTTGCAGATTCCGCACTGTTCAGGAGCGCGTTTCTGTTTGCTCGCCTGGTGCACCCGCGTCGTCTTTGAATTACCTCCTCCTGTTTTAGTGGCCCGTCCCTCTGCTTTGGAATTTACTCCCTTCTTTTCCAAGGCAGCGACGGTGCGAATCCGCGTTGTCAGGAACGCTTTCAGCTTGGCAAAGGGGGGTGGACTCATTTGATCGCCCAAAAGAGTTTCCCATTCCCTTCTCGATTGTGGGTCCAGTCGCTCGACTAATAAATGAGTCAACCAATCCCCGGTTCCATCGAAAGGGCGTTTCATAACCGCTAGAGCCTCCATGAAATCGCTGACGGAGAAGAATAGCTTCTTGAGGTCATCACTCGATTCTCGTGTGAGTGGCGGCAAGTTAAAAATAGTGTTCATCTGTGCCGTTACTAATAACCTGTCATTCTCGTAGTGCTCTTTAAGTATTATCCAGGCGCACTCAAAGGTTTCTTCCCGTGTTGGTAGGTTTCTGAGAGCAAGAGGGGCGTCGCCCTTTAAAGCTCCCCGCACATAATGGAGACGATCTACATCAGATAGCGACTCGTCACGTATGATTAGCGATCGAAATGTATCCCGAAATTCCGGCCAAGCTTCGTAACTGCCATCGAACTCTGGCAAGGGCAAGCGAGGTAATACGGCAGTTGAACGACCGACTTTAGCAAGCGCAGCAGTTGAGGTAGACGCCTCCCCCCCCCCCCCCCTCGAAGCTGAAGCATCAACCGCTCTACCTTCCAATTCTCTAAGTTTGTCCAGAAATGTAGCTTCTTCCAGACAGAATAACTCTTCGGTAGCAGAAAAATGGTCCTCTTTGAAATATGGCAGGGCTAGCACCTCTGCCGTTCCGTCTGTGAGTAGTTGGATGTGCTGGTCCTCGTACCTTTTCCAATGACTGCGTAACACTTCTAATCGGGCTTCGACTGTTCCCAGGGTTATTTTACTAGAGCCTTGTTTCTTTAAATTTATATAAGCCTTCGAAATACGGTCCTTTGGTACTGCTTGAGTTTGAATAACCGAAGCCATTGTTCACAGGTAACGAAGGTCACGGATGGCGGTTACACGTGGCACTCCCGAACGCTCTCGAAGCAACTTCCGAACACGAATTTTCTCCGGCTCGAAGGACCAATGGTTAGGAATTAAGGATTAACGGATTTAGCGCGTTCGAAATGAGAGGTTCGCGGGATCACACTATGTAACTCTAGATTAGTTTATTCGTTTAACACTTGTCAATTATTCTAAGTTTATGTGTCTATTAAATTGTAGTTTACAATATGGCTTATAAATTTGTTTCTTTTACCCGGAGCAGGCACAGCGATTTAGAGAGCTCTAATCTACCGAACAATTTAAGCGGAATCAAATACAAAGAAGCGGTCAGCGTTAAGCGATTAGTTCTAGCAAGCGAACAATCTACCAAGCACTAGTCGAAAGCAAAAAAAAAATAGCGAACCGATTACCAAAGCAAACCTGATAGAAGTCGGATCACAGAGAGAGTGAACGAAGAATCTTCTCGCGTATTTCGGGAAGCGTTATCTCTCCCTTCCATCGATCCGGATCGATGGAGGGGTTCGGGATCGGCGTTCCGCATGATTGAGCAGACTTGCCAGACGTATGTCGAATAAACTTTATACGCGCAACCGAGAGATGGCGTTAAGCTGCCAATTTTGTAGGCCGTGCGTCCTCCCTCCATGCGGACTGTGCAGGAGTGGGGATTCGGCGGTCGGCGGTTCGGCATGAACGCCATGGCGAGAGAGCTTGGTGAGCCAGTCCATGAGTTAGGACCTCGCAAGACAGTTTATCATTTATAAATAAATTGGTGAATGTTTACCAGACTTTCGGATTTATTAAATTCCCCGTCTTGTATCACATATTAGCGGAAGTAGGTCTGCAGGGTACATATTATAATACCTAAAATCCCTACATTGGTGACCCCGACGTGATACCATTCACCACGTGGAAGCGGCATTTGACTTTGCAAAGTCTTTCCAAGAAGTTCTTCCAAGGCTGGGCATTGGGTGGCCAAAGAGATCTTCAGAGATTAACGGACGTTCTGGCCTGTCTCCACTCGTCTACCAGGACATAAGCGGCTGAGAACCTGCTGTTTTGTCGGAACGTGAGGAGGTTCCTATTCCTGCAAAGGTTGCTGAATTCGTGCAGTTCTGAGGACAGGCGTACACGAGACTGGAGCAACAGCCAATCCCTTGCACATCAGGACGTTTTCGCATGGGGCTGAGTTACCCCACCTGCACTGGTGTCTTCAACCTTCGTCGATGCTTCCAGGCTGCACCTACGTGCTGAGGAATCTTTTGGATTGCGGTAAGCGAGCTCGGCAATAAATGCATCAAATATTGTATATGGCATTGGTCTTGTGTCTATGGTGGACTCAGTAGCGTTTTGTTCGTTTGAAATCGTGCGCGTTAACATGGAATGGAAGAATTCCGACGTTGCCGAATCGACAGAAAATTCTCAGAATTGCGTGCGTTTGGTCTAGAATCTTTTGTTGCCGAGTTGCTGGCAACAGTGCATTCTGCGAATCGTCGCGTTCGTCCGCAGCGTGCCCCTGCGTCGCGCATCAAGGACAACCTTGTTGTGAATTTCGTTAACCGAAAAGGCTGAGCCTGTATTACAGGATATACTTATATACACTTCTTTGCGTGTTCATAGTTTATAGACCCACCTATTAGTAGAACAGTTAATGTTATTACATTATTTTTCAATATTATTTATATATATTCATACTATTCTAAGCGTCTGTATAATAATTTTATCAACATATTTTAACATGTCTGTGAGCAATAATGACGCCGATCCGAACCCGTCGACCAATCAGTCGCGGGTGGATCACTACCGAGTCCCGAAAATACCACGATTTTTTAGTGCAGAACCTGGGCTTTGGTTTGCCCAAGTGGAAGCGTCTTTAGATAGTGCAAATATCACTTCTGAAAAGACTAAGGCAGATATAGTAATTGCTGAGTTGGATCAAGAAGTAGCAGTAGCTTTAAAAGATTTAATACTTGCGAAGCCTCGGCCAACGAATACGTTCGAGTTATTAAAGAAACGTATTATTTCAATTTTCGCGCCTTCCGAGGAAACTAACTTAAGAAAATTATTAAAAGGTCAGGTGATTACTGATGGGAAGCCGTCCCTGATTTTAAATAGATTGCGTGCATTAAATGACGGAAAATGTGAAGATGTGGTAGTAAGATCAATTTTCCTTGATCACCTACATGCGAATACACGAGCCATTTTATCAGCAAGTGGCATTTCAGACTTAGATAAGCTTGCGGATATGGCGGATAAAATCGCAGAGACTGCTGCAAGTCCAGAATCAGTTGTAATTTCTTCCGCCGGTTCGTCATTAACAACAAACGTCGGTTCAGTAGCAGCTACAAACGACGGTTTACCAAATGCTACAAGCGCCGCTTTCGAAAAACTATGCAATCAGGTGAAGCAGTTAGCAGATGAGATAAAGTCACTTAAAACCAAGGTTAATAAATCGGACCGAAGAGGTAGATCGCGTAATGCGCGTTCTCAGTCGCGATCAAATAACAATCAAACGCCGAACAACGAGAACAATTCAAAAAAGTTGTGCGTAGCTCACTCGAAATACCCGAATAACCCTACCTCGTGTAAGCCATGGTGCGAAAAATATGCAACTTGGAAATCGGAAAACTAAATCGACCCTCTGTTTCGGAGACATTCGTGTGTCGGGTCAGTCATTTTTGGTAGACACAGGGGCTGATATATCATTGCTACCTGCCAATCCAAAAATTCGCGGTCAACCGAGCAAATTAAAGCTGTTTGCCGCGAATAACACCCATATAGACACGTTTGGTGAATCGTTTCGAAATTTGGATTTTGGGTTAAGACGTCCGGTTAAGTGGAATTTCACTATAGCTAATGTGCCTTATGCCATTTTGGGAGCAGATCTGCTTACGCACTACGGGCTTCTTGTGGATTTGCGTAGGCGATGCATATTCGATGCGGATACGGGTGTTTCGATCTCTGCTGTGTTCAGAACGGTTCCTAAAGTATCGATCGGTACGGTGGATCCTCTATCCACTTATGCTAAGGTTCTGGCGGATTTCCCGGGAATAACAAGAGCATCGAGTTTGACTCCTCCGGAGTCAGGAAGTGTTTATCATTATATTTCCACATCGGGTCCTCCGGTTTCGGCGCGTCCGCGTAGGTTAAACCCGGAAAAATTGAAGGCAGCGAAGGCTGAATTCAAGGCTTTGGTTGAGGCCGGTATTTGTCGTCCTTCTGCGAGCCCTTACGCGAGTCCAATTCATATGATTTTAAAAAAAGATGGGACATGGAGGATCGCGGGAGATTTTCGAGGGTTAAACGCAATAACCATACCCGATAGGTATCCTACACCACATCTTCATGATTGTGCAGCGAATTTGGCTGGTAGATCGGTATTCTCATCATTGGATTTATTCAGAGCATACAACCAGATTCCGATGGCTCCCGAAGATATTAAAAAAACTGCGGTTATCACGCCCTTTGGGTTGTTTGAATTCATGTACATGACATACGGTCTCAGGAACGCGAGTCAAACGTTTCAGCGTTATAGCGATCGCGCTCTAGGCGATCTAGACTTCGTTTTTGTTTATATAGATGATATATTGATTGCGTCTTCGTCCAAAGAAGAACACGAGAACCATTTGAGGACAGTGTTCGAGAGGTTAAAGCAATTTCATTTACGTTTAAACACCAGCAAATGTGTTTTGGGTGTCCCTGAGATTGAATTCCTTGGTTATTTGATAAACAAGGATGGTATTCGACCGACATTTGATAAAGTCGAGGCAATTAAAAAGTTTTCAAAACCAGAAACGATCGCGGAATTGCGAAGATTTCTGGGAATGGTCAATTTTTATCGGCAATCTGTTCCTCAAGCGGCAAGTGATCAGGCTCCGCTTAATGCATATTTGAGAGACTCGCGTAAGAATGACAAGAGACCAATTGTATGGTCCCGTGAAGCGGAGGAGGCGTTCGATAGGGTGAAATTGAATCTGGTAAATGCAACCATGTTAGTTCATCCGCGTGCAGGTGCAGAAGCACGTTTAGTAACCGATGCGTCGGATTTGGCAATGGGCGCAGTCTTGGAACAGAGATCTATATCGGATCAATGGGAACCTTTAGCATTTTTTTCTAAAAAATTGTCCCCAGCCCAAATTAAGTATAGTGCTTACGATCGCGAGCTTACAGCAATCTATGAGGCAGTAAAATACTTTAGATACTACATTGAGGGACGAGAGTTTAAAATTGTAACCGATCATAAGCCCTTGATATATGTTTTTATGCAACGTGCGGATAAGGCGTCACCTCGTCAGCTGCGACAATTAGCACTTATAGCTCAGTTCACAACAAATATAGAGTATATCCCTGGTCAAAAGAATAGTGTGGCAGATCCTTTATCAAGAATTGAATCTCTTAGATTGCCATTAGAAATTAATTTAAAAGAGTTAGCTGAGAAACAGGAAGCCGACGACGAGTTAAAACAAGTTCTAGAGATGCCTGAACCACCATTGAAATTAATAAAAATTCAATGGGGACCTGCACACACCTCGGTCGTTTGCGAGATGTCCGGAGAAGCATTCCGTCCATACATTCCTAGGTGCCTTCGGGAGAGCGTCTTTAGCATGTGTCACAAACCAGCGCACCCGAGTGCAAAGATAACCGATCGGATGATTCGCCAGCGTTACGTTTGGTTGAATATGCATCGGGATATTTCGCGATGGTGTAAAAGCTGCATTGAATGTCAGCAATCAAAGGTGTCGCGTCACGTAAAGCGAACACCGGAACATTTTGTTGCGCCTGATGGTAGATTTGATCATGTTCACATGGATATAATCGGTCCATTACCGGCATGTAATGGTTATGCATATTGCTTAACCATGCTGGATCGTTTTTCTCGTTGGGTTGAAGCGGTCCCATTAGTGGAAACATCGGCCCAAACGGTGGCTAGTGCATTTTTTAATTCTTGGATCTCACGTTTTGGCACTCCAAAAATTCTCACTACCGACCAAGGTGCACAATTTGAATCGAGATTGTTCTCGGCACTGTTAAAATTAATAGGTTGTGAACGAGTGCGCACTACGCCGTATCACCCTGCATCGAACGGAATTATAGAACGATGGCATCGCGTTTTAAAGGCTGCACTAATGTGTCACGCCGATAAAGATTGGACAAAAACGCTTCCTACGGTATTATTGGGATTGCGTTCACACGTGCGCGAGGATACCGGGGCATCGCCCGCTGAGTTTCTTTACGGTACTGTCTTGCGCCTCCCGGGAGAATTTTTCCTTCCGGACGATCTGAAACCGGAACCAAATATATTTATTGAGGAGTTTCGTGTGTACATGCGCCAGATTCGACCGGTGCCCGTGGCGCATAAAAATAAGCAGCGTGCATTTTTTTACAAAGAATTAAATGTATGTACTCATGTATTTTTAAGAAACATTGCGAAGAAAGCGTTAGAACGACCATATTCTGGTCCCTACAAAATTTTAAAACGCGTTTCAGAATCCGTGTATGAAATAGATATAAACGGCGGATCACGTAGTGTGTCAACCGAATTATTGAAACCAGCGTATTTCATTTTGGAGGACCTTGGTGAATCGCCAACGGCAGTTGCCGGTCCTTCATCGGGTATTCCCGAAGTTGCGAATGTTCCAAATCGTCCAGTCCTTAGGACATATGGACCCAAAAAGAAAGTTAATTTTGTACCTGACACAAGACCACCATCCTAGGGTAATGTTAAGCCATGCTCGCTTTGTATATAGTGTATATTTTGTAAATATTGTATCATATCATATCATATAATATATTGTAGTATTAAGTTGCGTGCAAGAAGCTTCGTTACACTCGGGGGGGAGTGTGTAGGCCGTGCGTCCTCCCTCCATGCGGACTGTGCAGGAGTGGGGATTCGGCGGTCGGCGGTTCGGCATGAACGCCATGGCGAGAGAGCTTGGTAAGCCAGTCCATGAGTTAGGACCTCGCAAGACAGTTTATCATTTATAAATAAATTGGTGAATGTTTACCAGACTTTCGGATTTATTAAATTCCCCGTCTTGTATCACATATTAGCGGAAGTAGGTCTGCAGGGTACATATTATAATACCTAAAATCCCTACAATTTCTCTTACAGTCTGCGATCACTGATACTTAACATACGCAAAGTGCCTACCCAAGGCTTTCAAAATATTGTAGCTTACAGGCACATTCGTTAGTTTTATTCATGAGAAATTTATTCGTGACATTTATTCATATATCTTTTATTCACGGGAATTTATTCATTAGTTTTATTCGTGACAAAGAAATCGTGACAAAGATTAAATTCAGATTTCCCCCGAACTAGATGCTCCATAACAAAGGATCCTGTGACGAATACATTTCACGAATCACGAATAAATGTCTCACAAATAAACCTAACGAATACAGATAACCAGACTAGAGTACATATATATATATGAATAATAATAATGAATATAATAACGATACCTCTGCTACGAGTATGTATGAAAATAGTATTTTTCTATTACTTACATTCAGGTCTGTGAAGATAGCACCCCCAAATTCGAATTTTCGGAAAAACGAAATGGCATTCGTTTGTCCATCGTTTGCCCATGTTTGCCCATAAAAAATTTTCGTTTGCCCACCCATAAAAAAAAAGTTATGGCAAAAAAAAATTTTTTGTCAGCACCCCCATGAAAACATTTTAAAGATTTCGAAGTGGGAAACGATTGTCCATCGTATGCCCACGTTTGCCCACCCAACAATTTTTTTTTCCCACCCTTCAAAAAAAAGTTACGAGCAAATTAAAAAATTTTATGTTTTTTCCGAAAATATTTTCAAATTCGATGGTTTAACGATTCATTCTGGTAGCTTAGATGTAGGAGAGATTTGCCCACCCAATACTTTCGTATGCCCACCCTCTAGAATCGAAATAAAAAATATAGTTCGCGAAATGAAGGGCACCGAAGAGGCGACCGCGTTAAAGTTCGATTTTTTCCGAAAATATTTTCAAATTCGATGGTTTAACGATTCATTCTGGTAGCTTAGATGTAGGAGAGATTTGCCCACCCAATAATTTCGTATGCCCACCCTCCAGAATCGAAATAAAAAATATAGTTCGCGAAATGAAGGGCACCGGAGAGGCGACCGCGTTAAAGTTCGATTTTTTCCGAAAATATTTTCAAATTCGATGGTTTAACGATTCATTCTGGTAGCTTAGATGTAGGAGAGATTTGCCCACCCAATAATTTCGTATGCCCACCCTCTAGAATCGAAATAAAAAATAAAGTTAGCGAAAAGAAGGGCACCGAAGACGCGATCGCGTTAAAGTTCGATTTTTTCCTAAAATATTTTCAAATTCGTTGGTTTAACGATTCATTCTGTTAGCTTAGATGTAGAAGAGATTTGCCCACCCAATAACTTCGTATACCCACCCTCCAGAATCGAAATAAAAAATATAGTTCGCGAAATGAAGGGCACCGGAGAGGCGACCGCGTTAAAGTTCGATTTTTTCCGAAAATATTTTCAAATTCGATGGTTTAACGATTCATTCTGGTAGCTTAGATGTAGGAGAGATTTGCCCACCCAATAATTTCGTATGCCCACCCTCTAGAATCGAAATAAAAAATAAAGTTAGCGAAAAGAAGGGCACCGAAGACGCGATCGCGTTAAAGTTCGATTTTTTCCTAAAATATTTTCAAATTCGTTGGTTTAACGATTCATTCTGTTAGCTTAGATGTAGAAGAGATTTGCCCACCCAATAACTTCGTATACCCACCCTCCAGAATCGAAATAAAAAATAAAATCCCCGAATAGAAGGGCGATCGCGTTAAAGTTCGATTTTTTCCTAAAATATTTTCAAATTCGATGGTTTACCGATTCATTCTGTTAGCTTAGATGTAGAAGAGATTTGCCCACCCAATAATTTCGTATGCCCACCCTCCAGAATCGAATTAAAAAATAATATCCTCAAAGAGAAGGGCAGCGGAGACGCGATCGGGTTAAAGTTCGATTTTTTCCTAAAATATTTTCAAAATCGGTGGTTTAACGATTCATTCTGTTAGCTTAGATGTAGAAGAGATTTGCCCACCCAATAATTTCGTATGCCCACCCTCCAGAATCGAATTAAAAAATAAAATCTCCGAAAAGAAGGGCACCGAAGTAAGGCTCTTCGAGTACTCGATTATTCGAGTAGCTTGAAGTTCGGACCGAGTCGAGACTCGCTCTCCGAGCCGAGCCGAGTACCCGTAAAAACCGAGTAGCTCGAAAAAAAACCGAGCGGCTCGATAAAACCGAGTAGCTGAATTATTTCGAGCGGCCTGAAAGAACAGAGAAGCTCGAAAGACCCATGGGTTAGCTTGGTACCCGACCCCACTCGATCCAACCTAAAATAATCCTAAAATCGGTTCTGTTGGTTCGGATCGGTTCGGTCGGTTAGGGGGTTAGGGTTCGGTTCGGTTAGGGTTCCGTTCGGTTCGGTTAGGGTTCGGGTTATATATTAAAATCGGACCCTAACCGAACCCTAATCGAACCCTAACCGAACGAAACCCTAACCGAACCGAACCGAACCAACAGAACCGAACTTATTTTAGGTTGGATCGAGTGGGGTCGGGTACTAACCCAGGGGTCTTTCGAGTGTTACGTTCGGAACGTAAAATTTTTCTTTTTGGTCAGGGTATGGTTCAACAACGCCTAGCGTTATGGGAAATCCCTCGTTGATCATACTCCTGCCCATTAATTAATATTATTTTTGATAGAACAAAATCCCTTTCTTGGAGCGTCGTCGTTTCGACGTATTGCCGTCCCGCCGACGCAGCGGCGATCTCACCAGAGAGTCGCGTTCGAAAAGACCCAGTGATTCTCCTTCTGTACCGAATCCGTCCTGTGTAAGCGGCAGGGGTGCGTTTCAACAATGCCTTGCAGCATTGTGGGAGAACCCTCGTTGAGAACACCTCTGACCGCCGCGTTAAACATTGTAACATAATCAGTAACGGCTACAGCGGGAATGCGCAGACTGGATCATTTCTCAGAAGACTGACAGAATTGTATACTCTACATCCGGTGCAGGGAACCGCGCCTTCCCGCGGTTTTGTCGCTTGCGTGAATTATTAATTAATTAAAAATTGTTGTTAAAATTGAATACCCAACACAATTTCTGATAGTCCAACGACTGTGGGATTCCCCTAGTCAGAAATTGTGTATATGAAATTATGCACATTGAGAGAGCGGCCCTCAGCCGTGCGAAATTGTATGGTTTTCGAGATGTGGAATGTCATATTTTCCTGTGCATACGAATATCGATCATATATTGAATCGGAAATCTGATGGATGAACGCACACACACACACACATACACCGCCTCGTTAAGTAGACGGGCCCATGGTAACGCGGGCGAGCGATAAAATGCAGCGTAAGCATTTTCGGTACGGACCCACTCTGGTCGCTGCCGAGAGCGTGAAGCTGCGACACTCTGTGGCGATAAATCGTGAGGTGCGTGTCGCTGGGTCCGCAAGTGTCTTAGAGCTAGAGTTCCCGGGTTATAGTGAATCCGCGTGAAAGACTCGACTTTGCGAAACAAATATTCTAATTACTTTGAAACTGTTATTTTTGAATTGTTATTCTTTTTATTAATTTTTGAAACACTTCTTATACTAAACTCTGTGAATTAATTTATTCTGTTACTCTAAGTTTTTAACGAATTTGCTCAATCAAAATTATTATTCAACTCAAGTCAATTCAAACGACAATCAAGTGTGTGCGTGTTCGCGTTTCATCCTCTTTTCTGATTTAGGTTTATCAGCGACTCAGAACTATAAAAGCTCCAGGTATCAGCGACAGGAAACTATTTGAACCTCAAAAAGGAAATTTAAAACATATTGTCCGTTAGATTATTGTGACTGTCTGGTGAGTTGCACATCTTATCTCTTCTGTACACGAAAATACACCGTTATAATTAATTCGTATCTAATGATAATTTCTGACAATCAATCGATTGTGGGATTCCCCTAGTCAGGAGTTGTCTCCGTTTACAATGATATGTTGAAATTCTCCATACTTTATTATTCCATTGTTATGTTTTTGCTTTCATTCAGTATTTAATCATTAAAGCTTTATTTACTATTAAATTCTACTCATCATTTACCTATCTGATTCCATTGAAAAGACCCGTACGGGACTAGAGCACCAACGATCCCAAAATCTACCCCTTATCCATCTGATAAGGTACTTAGACATTTAAAATATAAAAAAATTGACTGTTACAAGCGCGGCGAGCCTCCTTGCTTTTCTTACGAAAACATTCAATACAGCAACTTCCGATAGTCTAACGACTGTGGGATATCCCTAATCCGAATTTGCTTGTATAAAACGTGCCGCTCGAACACTAAAGCCCGCGGCGCGTAACAGATCTGGTGGCAGCGGTGGGATACCAGGAATTTTCTTGTAAAAATTCCTGGGTGCTCTTATTCATTGAAATCAGATAGAATTTATGAACATTTTCCAAATTACAAAAAAATCAGTGTGGTCTTGGTAACGCTGGGTATATTATCTACTATTCATTGACTAGTTTCTGCTCTGTATATTTATTAACAAATATTTAACGATGGCTCAAGATGCAAGCGCAATGATGACCTCAATGGCAGAGTGCCTAACCATTCAGAATAGTACTTTAAATATTCCCTACTTTGATGGGAAGGGCATTCCTTTGAAGGATTTTGTACAGGATGTACAAAATAGTGCAGCATTAGTACCTCCTGCATTAGAGGGTTCTTTTCTAAAATCAGTATTAGGAAAATTGAAGGGTCCAGCCCGCGATAGTACATATGGGAAAACATTTAATACAGTTAATGAACTAATCAAACATCTAAAGGGTAGATTCGCACCGGGCAAAAATTATCCTTACTATCAACACGAAATAGAAAATATTCGGATGAAAAAGGAGGAATCAGTTAGCGATTTTTATGACAGATTAAACATATTAATTAGCGGAGCTCGAGTTGCGTTAGAAGATAGTTACGGGAATAATGCCGAACAAATGTTGCTACCACTAAAAGAATGTGGATTGGAAGCTTATATTCGCGGACTTCCAGATGAAATAGCACGCTCAGTAGATGCGCGTGACCCTAAAACATTAGATGATGCACGAAAGTTTGCAGTTCGTATAGAAACGCGAATGAAATCCGGAATATTACCTTCGAATGAAACTCAAAAAGTATCATTTAATCAGAATAATAGCTATTCTCGATCATCGAACTCTTACTATCAGGATTACGCTAACCGCCAATCCATGAATCCCCCTCGCTATCAAAATTATGCAATTCGAAACGAAGAAGAGAATCGTACACGTTCTCCGAGTCCCAGTCCAGACGTAAGCGGACCGCCAATAGGAATTTTGAAACCTCTATCACGCAATCATTATTACAATCCGCCGGGATTGCCTCCACATCCGTACTACTCGCCTTATTTCTATCCGCCTATGCCATACCCGAATTATTACCCTTATTCACATTACAATACACATAGTAACGAGCAATCACGTTCAGCAAGAGATGGATATTCGCAAGGGGCTAGACCAAGATCTCCATCTCCTGGGCCTTCGGCACCAAGACCTGTATCTCCTTATAGTAGAAATACTAAATCCGAAGATTCAAGAAACGATCATTTAAACGCGCAAATGACCCGTCGGACGGACGCGACGTCGAGTCATTCGGAAAAAGAGCGTCATGCAACAGTAAAATTTTTAGCGAACCAAGAAAAATCGCAACGGTAGAAAAACCAGAATCTCCATTAGTAAAAATGATGGGTAAGGAATTAAATATGGGTTGTGCATATTTCCTTGTAGACACAGGAGCAGATATAAATATAATCAAATTAAGCGCCCTAGACGACAATGTTTCAGTCGCACTTCATGAATCAGTTGCTATCTCAGGAATAACTCCGGATACGACGGAGACTTTAGGTACCACAATAATTACCTTATTAGGCAAACCCGTAAAATTTCATGTTGTAAGATCTTCATTTGTACTGCGCTGCGATGGTATATTAGGTAAAGAGTATCTCACACAAGAGCAGGCTGAAATTTCCTTCGCCCATAACACATTGGTAACACGAAGTGATCCTATTAAACCTATACCTTTTATTGGTCATGATCCAGTACCTCGTAGGGTAGGACCGCGAGTTTTATATTTAAAAGCACGTACTAGACAAGCAGTTGCCATTGACGTTACGAATCAGGATTTAAAAGAGGGATATTTACAAAAAATTGAAACTATAGATGGCTTGTACATTGGAGAAGCTGTCGTATCTGTAAGTGACCGAGGTGCATGTCACGTCTTTGCTGTTAACACAACGGATAAGGATGTTGAAGTCGAAATTCCGCCACAAGAATTAATACCATTCGAGTATCATAACTTCCCCGAAGAACAAAATTATTTCGATTCTGATACGGAAGATGAGACCTTGCCTATCGCGGAAAATAGAGTTTTAGAAATCATAAAGAAATTGCGTCTCGATCATTTGAATGAAGAAGAACGGGATCATGTAATTAAAATTATTAAAGAATTTCCGGAACGATTTCACTTGCCTTGTGATAAATTACCATGTACTTCATACATTAAACATAGAATCCCCACAGTAGATGATGTTCCTGTGAATACGCGACAGTATCGTTTTCCTCCGGTTCATAAAGATGAAATAGAAAAACAGGTCCGTAATAAATTAAACAATGGAATAATAGCACCTTCAAATTCACCATATAATTCGCCAATTTGGATTGTACCTAAAAAACCGGATTCTAAAGGCAATCTGAGATGGAGAATAGTCATAGATTTCCGTAATCTTAACGAAAAAACCATTGGCGATGCATATCCATTACCGAATATTACTGATATACTGGATCACTTAGGTGAAGCTCGATATTTTTCAACTTTTGACTTAGCAAGTGGGTTTCAACAAATTGAGATGGATCCCAAGGATAGACAAAAAACAGCTTTCACGACCCCAAATGGTCACTATGAATACATCCGAATGCCGGAAGGTCTCAAAAATGCTCCAGCGACTTTTCAAAGATTAATGGATCAAGTCCTACGCGGGTTACAGGGTGTAGAAGTTTTCGTTTATTTAGATGATATTGTGGTATACGCTAAAAATTTAGAAGAACATGAAAAGAAAATTCGTCGTTTATTCACGCGTTTGGCCGATGCAAAATTAACTTTACAACCGGATAAGTGCGAGTTCCTCAAAATAGAAGTTGCATACCTAGGACATGTTATTAGTCGGGCAGGTGTAAAACCGGATCCCAAAAAGATTAGTGCAGTAAAGAATTTTCCTCGCCCGAAAAATCAGAAAAACATTAGGCAATTTCTAGGTCTAGCAGGATATTATAGACGCTTTATCAAAAACTTCGCAGAAAAGGCTAAACCGTTGTCAGATTTGCTAAAGAAAAATTCTACTTTTACTTGGGGAAAGGAGCAAAAGAAAGGATTTTTGGAATTACGAAAAGCACTTTGTAAAAACCCCATACTTCAATATCCAAATTTCGATAATCAATTCACTTTAACTACAGACGCATCAGATTATGCTATAGGCGCTGTACTCAGTCAGGAAATCGATGGTCAAGATCTACCAATTGCATACCTTTCTAGGATTTTAACTAAACCAGAACAAAATTATTTCACTACAGAAAAAGAATGTTTGGCAGTCCTTTATGCAATTTTACACTTCAGACCATATTTATACGGCCGAAAATTCACCCTCGTTAGTGATCGTGAACCGTTAAGATGGATTAATTCAATAAAAGATCCAGGACAAAGATTGATTCGCTGGCGATTAAAATTACGAGATTATGAGTATGAATTTATTCATAAGGCAGGAAAATTAAACATAAATGCTGATGCCTTATCAAGGAATCCAGTCATAGTAAACGAACTATGTTCGTCTGATGATTTCAGTTTATCGGATTCCTCTGATGATGCAAAAGCAGAGTTACCACCTGATTGCCCAAAATTATTACCAATAAATAAACCTTCAACAACGTCCAAACGAACACCGACATCTTCGGGATCAGAAGCTTCCAAACCTAAGGAAAAAGTAGCTAGTTTACCAGGGAAATCAAACATAGGGAGACCAGTAGGTTCGAGATTTAAATCAAAACAACCTGTACCCTTAGATACCAGTGCAATAGCAACTAGAACGCGAGCAAAAATTCAAACTACTGAAGCTCTGGGGCCTTCAAAACCTCAAGAATCAGGTAAATCAAAAGAGCTTTCTCTAGCGGAGGACGACGATTCCGATGACGAACAGTCAGATCCGCCTATATTCCGTCAACGTAGGAGTGCGCTGCCGAATCTGGGATTTCATCCTAAACAGATGGTGGAGAATCCTAGAATCCCAGATTCACAAGGTGCAGTGGCCGATACGGAGTTGCGGGAAAAAGGTAGCGAGTCCGAAGCAGATAAGACTATTGCCATTAATTTACCCGAAGTTCGCGATAGTGATACAGATGATCAAAACAAACAGGGGTCCACATTTATAGATTTAGAGGAGTTACAGGAGTCTTTCAATAGATTTGAAAAATCGTTATTGGATAAAAGCGCTCAATTACAGGAACTTGAGGAAGAAGTTGTTTTATTGGATACCCTTTCTGAAGGAGATACTTTGGACGAACATACACAGGAAATATTAAAAGATATGGATCCATATGATGATGATACTGGGGACGAGGAATTAAATAGACGAATAGAAAAATTATTACAACAAGCTAGAAATTCCGAAAAAGATAGTCAAATTTCAATTCCAAGACGTGAAGAAACGGCCAGTAAAGTACCTCAATTAAAAAATATTCCGGAAGAATCAGAACTAGAAATAACTGAAACAGGAGTACCTGATAGCACGATCGTTAATAGGCCTAGATACAGTTCAATTTTTCCTACCCCAACAATAGATCCAAGCCCTATAGCACTTTCGACACCATTTCCAAATCCAACGGCTGATCGAACTCCCAAGGAGGGAGGTAGGGAACCTATCGCTCAAAAATCTACTCCTAGACAACTTTTCCCACAAAACTCAAATTCATCATCCATATACATCCCCGACGCTGATTACATACCTCCGGATATAGAATTCGAATCTCGCAGCAAGCAATACAAAAGTAAGGATATCATAACTTCTACGAGACAAAATCTAACGTATTACAGATCAAACTATGTACATTTCATTTCTTCCGATTATGAACTTGTTACATCAGTAAGTATATTGCTTTCCGACCTAGGCATCATCAATGCAAACGACTTGAAAGAGGCAAAGCCCAGAGTGGGACAAATACTAATAACAAAGCGCGGTAAAAACAGAATATTTAGCGTAGTCATAAAAAGGAGACATTTTGATCAAATTTCTACTCAAGATTTGGAACTTGGCGTACAGAACCTAAGAAAAATACTTTCAGTTTTAGATATAAAGGCTCTAAGAATCTCACAGAATGGCGACTTTACAGACGAATTACCTCAAGGTACGTTAATAGAAATATTAAGGAATACATTTGAGGATAGCAATATCGAAATAGCCCTTTGTTACGGAAACACTCAGGTACCTCCGGAAGAACTTCGCCTGAAAATCATTTCAGAGTTACATGAAAGTTTGGTAGGAGGACACAAGGGTTTAACAAAGACATATTGCAGGATTCGAGAACGATTTTATTGGCCAGGTATGCGTAATGATATTCAAAATTATATCCGTACTTGCAATAGTTGCCAGAATCAAAAACTAGTACGAACTAAAACTCGTGAACCAATGTTAATTACTGACACTCCTTTAGAGCCATTTTCCAAAGTCTCAATAGATACTGTAGGTCCTTTACCCACTACTCCCAGCGGGAATAAACATATTCTAACTATGCAAGATAATTTGACAAAATATTGCATAGCTGTCCCTGTTCCGGATATAAAAGCTGAAACAATAGCTCATGCATTGGTAACTAATCTTATATTGCAATATGGAACACCACGCGCGATACTAACGGATAAAGGGACTAGTTTCATTAATAAGATAATTCGGAATTTAGCTAAAATCTTCAAAATTCAACATGTCACTACATCTGGGTATAGACCCCAAACCAACGGCGCATTAGAAAGAAGTCACATAGTGTTAACCGAATACATTAGCCATTACATGAATGACTTTGATGATTGGGATAGATTAGTACCCTTCGCTATGTTTTCTTATAATACATCTGTTCACGAAGCCACAAATTTTACTCCGTATGAATTAGTTTTTGGCAAACTCGCGCGTTGTCCGAGTTCCTTCCCGAACGATGAAAATTTGGTTACATACAATTCGTATTTACACGATTTAATAACGCGACTTTCGGAGATGCAAATAATAGCAGGACAAAATTTGGTTCAGGCAAAAGAAAGATCTAAATTGTATTATGATAGAAACGCCCGTCCCTTCAAAGGAAAAATAGGAGATATGGTACGAGTTTTGGTAGAGCCAAAAAGAGGAAAATTTGCCCGGCGCTATCACGGACCATATAAGATTATTGGGATACTAGAGGGAAACAATGTTTTGTTAAGAGATGAAGCTGGTAAAATGCTCACCAAACATGTCGATAAATTACAATTAAATTGGAGTCCTGATTGATTTGACTGATTCTGGTTGAGAGATGACGCTGACCCGACTGATATTCTTTCTTACTCTGCAACACATCGCGCGGACCCAGGAACTGTACAGACTGACACGCACGGATTTGAACCCGGGTTTATATTTCGAAAAGATCAACGCGATTAGATTTCAAAGAGCTGACTGGCGGTTCATACTAGTTATAGATATAGATAAAATTGTATCTGAATTTCCATATGAAGCCAGGAATATTGAACAAACTTATCGCTCATGCATTAAATTTCCAACCACAATATCATGTGACTCCTTGTTACGTGCAAACTATTTAAACAATATGGTGCGAGAAGCAACAAGATTGCAACAGGAACTTATGGAATTGAGTACAGAAATTAAGGAACCAGAATATGAACCACATAATTTGCCTAAAGCCATTACACGCAGGAATGCACCTTTCGGATTCATAGGTTCAATTAGCCATGCTTTATTTGGAACTTTAGACGGTGATGATGCCGACTACATTAACAAAGAAATAGATAAGATATACGCTGATCAGAGGAAGATCACTCAACTTGTCAAAAATCAAACCCATATAATCATAAGTGATCTTCATAAAGTCCATAAAACCTTCAATCGAGTTGCTGCAGAAGTAAAAATCAATAGGCAGAAGATTTCAGAATTAGAAATGCAAATTGATAAACAGCTAGCTCTGAATTATAGCTTAGCAATGAGTCAATATTCGGCATCTGTTGAAACCTCTCTGAATCACTACATTACTACAACGCAACGCTTTATCACAGCATTGAGTACTGCGCGTAACGGAAAGCTAAATCCATCACTTTTAAGCGGGTCTAACTTCAAAACGATAATGAATGAAATACATAATTCAATGATAGATTTCGAATTACCTATACCACGGGACCATCAACGAATCGAGGATCTGGTCAAGATATCGCGTGTCAATTTGAAATATATAACAGGAAAAATGGTCGTGACGGTACAAATACCATTAGTAAATAGAATTGAATATGACCTGTATAAAATACACATATTACCAATTCCTCAATATTTAAACAATAGTTTTGACGATAATGGTAATAGAACCACAATTTCGGCTTTCATTTTACCGGAATTTCCATATATGGGGATAAGCAATGACCATTCAAAATTCTTCGGATCAGATAAAGCATTCATAGATTCTTGCACTTGGGCATGGCATTACTACATTTGTCCACAGGACGTCCCATTGCAAGACGTAGCTCATAGAACATGTGAAACTTCACTATTACTTCAACCGGATCCGAAATTCTTACGCTTGTGTAATATTAGAATCATGCCGTATCACGTACCTGCCTGGCGAAAATTAACTACACTTGGCGGATGGTTATACTCATTTGAACAACCCGAACCGATGCAGATTCTATGCGGACGGAAAAAGAATGCTCACACCACAATAGTTGGAACAGGAATTTTGGAAATACATCCAGATTGTTTTGCAAAAACACGATATCACACCTTGTTAGGATCAAAAACGTATCTGAGCAAGGATTCTTACTATTATATCCCTAATATGTTACTGAACATTAGTTTGATATCACCAAAAATTTATCAGTATTCAAAGGAGAAACACACTACAGTGAACCTATTTTCAAATGACATTAACAAACTGGAACGCACATCTGATTCGTTATACGAAATTGAAGCCCAACTAGAGGAAATTGGAGAACATCATCGAGCAAGAAGATTACATTTGTCATTGACGTATGGAACAATAGCGGCACAGGCCTTAATTATAATAGGATTGATGATCTACTATTTCTGGAATCCACTGAAGACCTTATGCAAGATACGGTTCCTGAGGAAACGGGGCCCGAGACACGAAACTGAGGAAGCTTCAGCCAATCAGCCTGCAGCAATACCGTTGCAAGAATCGTCTATTTCGGAAAACAGACCACCGTTGCCTATTCAGAGGGCAACGATAAATTGCTAGAAATATGTATAATAACAAACCCTGACAGTCCAAGGACTATGGGAATTCCCTTGTCAGAAATTGTTGTTATTTGCGATTCTTCTGATGTTCTTTTCCTCCTTTGATAATAATTTTGTTATTTCATAATCTTGATCTTGCTTTGTGATTATCTGTAGTACACTAGCGAAATGGCATCGTCCAGTTTCTCCCGGCCGGAAACTCTCGATCGGCGTCTGTTTGTCAGCCGTTTGGCGCCATACACTAAAAAGGAGAAGCTGCTCGAAATATTTCGCCCGTATGGAGTCGAGCATGCAGTGGTGATGAGGAAACCAACGGAAAACCCAGGCATTCCTAACGTTCGCAACATTAGACGGAGCAAAAAGGGCTTGATGGAGATCCACTGCAGGGAGAATCTATGAATCTCCGACGAGGACATCTGCGGTATGCTGCGCCAGTGCCCAACAATAACCCTAGTCGACGTAGAGAGGTGTCAAAATATTAGCAAACCTATATTAAACTGCGCTTACGAAGTGGTGACAAGCGGTCATCAACCAGGGTCAATACACTTGTACGTCGGAGGTACCAACATTACGCGATATACCAGATATAAGCGCAACAACTATTTGCATGTATCCCGAATAATTGTAACGGGATTGCATTGCGACAATGTGCAAACATTATGGGAATTCCCTAGTCCAATGCAACCCGCGCCTATACTTCTATATATTCCTAAGCGCTACTGTACCTTATACCTTCAGTATACATCGTCGGGGACGACGATGGTTCCAAGGAGGGAGGGATGTTACGTTCGGAACGTAAAATTTATCTTTTTGGTCAGGGTATGGTTCAACAACGCCTAGCGTTATGGGAAATCCCTCGTTGATCATACTCCTGCCCATTAATTAATATTATTTTTGATAGAACAAAATCCCTTTCTTGGAGCGTCGTCGTTTCGACGTATTGCCGTCCCGCGATACAGATAAGGTGGTGCCGACGCAGCGGCGATCTCACCAGAGAGTCGCGTTCGAAAAGACCCAGTGATTCTCCTTCTGTACCGAATCCGTCCTGTGTAAGCGGCAGGGGTGCGTTTCAACAATGCCTTGCAGCATTGTGGGAGAACCCTCGTTGAGAACACCTCTGACCGCCGCGTTAAACATTGTAACATAATCAGTAACGGCTACAGCGGGAATGCGCAGACTGGATCATTTCTCAGAAGACTGACAGAATTGTATACTCTACATCCGGTGCAGGGAACCGCGCCTTCCCGCGGTTTTGTCGCTTGCGTGAATTATTAATTAATTAAAAATTGTTGTTAAAATTGAATACCCAACACAATTTCTGATAGTCCAACGACTGTGGGATTCCCCTAGTCAGAAATTGTGTATATGAAATTATGCACATTGAGAGAGCGGCCCTCAGCCGTGCGAAATTGTATGGTTTTCGAGATGTGGAATGTCATATTTTCCTGTGCATACGAATATCGATCATATATTGAATCGGAAATCTGATGGATGAACGCACACACACACACACATACACCGCCTCGTTAAGTAGACGGGCCCATGGTAACGCGGGCGAGCGATAAAATGCAGCGTAAGCATTTTCGGTACGGACCCACTCTGGTCGCTGCCGAGAGCGTGAAGCTGCGACACTCTGTGGCGATAAATCGTGAGGTGCGTGTCGCTGGGTCCGCAAGTGTCTTAGAGCTAGAGTTCCCGGGTTATAGTGAATCCGCGTGAAAGACTCGACTTTGCGAAACAAAATCATTTATTAACTTTTCGAAACAATTCTTTTTTATTAATTTTTGAAACACTTTTTATACTACACTCTGTGGCGATAAATCGTGAGGTGCGTGTCGCTGGGTCCGCAAGTGTCTTAGAGCTAGAGTTCCCGGGTTATAGTGAATCCGCGTGAAAGACTCGACTTTGCGAAACAAAATCATTTATTAACTTTTCGAAACAATTCTTTTTTATTAATTTTTGAAACACTTTTTATACTACACTCTGTGGCGATAAATCGTGAGGTGCGTGTCGCTGGGTCCGCAAGTGTCTTAGAGCTAGAGTTCCCGGGTTATAGTGAATCCGCGTGAAAGACTCGACTTTGCGAAACAAATATTCTAATTACTTTGAAACTGTTATTTTTTAATTGTTATTCTTTTTATTAATTTTTGAAACACTTCTTATACTAAACTCTGTGAATTAATTTATTCTGTTACTCTAAGTTTTTAACGAATTTGCTCAATCAAAATTATTATTCAACTCAAGTCAATTCAAACGACAATCAAGTGTGTGCGTGTTCGCGTTTCATCCTCTTTTCTGATTTAGGTTTATCAGCGACTCAGAACTATAAAAGCTCCAGGTATCAGCGACAGGAAACTATTTGAACCTCAAAAAGGAAATTTAAAACATATTGTCCGTTAGATTATTGTGACTGTCTGGTGAGTTGCACATCTTATCTCTTGTGTACACGAAAATACACCGTTATAATTAATTCGTATCTAATGATAATTTCTGACAATCAATCGATTGTGGGATTCCCCTAGTCAGGAGTTGTCTCCGTTTACAATGATATGTTGAAATTCTCCATACTTTATTATTCCATTGTTATGTTTTTGCTTTCATTCAGTATTTAATCATTAAAGCTTTATTTACTATTAAATTCTACTCATCATTTACCTATCTGATTCCATTGAAAAGACCCGTACGGGACTAGAGCACCAACGATCCCAAAATCTACCCCTTATCCATCTGATAAGGTACTTAGACATTTAAAATATAAAAAAATTGAATGTTACAAGCGCGGCGAGCCTCCTTGCTTTTCTTACGAAAACATTCAATACAGCAACTTCCGATAGTCTAACGACTGTGGGATATCCCTAATCCGAATTTGCTTGTATAAAACGTCCCGCTCGAACACTAAAGCCCGCGGCGCGTAACACGAGCTTCTCTGTTCTTTCGGGCCGCTCGAAATAATTCAGCTACTCGGTTTTATCGAGCCGCTCGGTTTTTTTCGAGCTACTCGGTTTTTACGGGTACTCGGCTCGGCTTGGAGAGCGAGTCTCGACTCGGTCCGAACTTCCAGTTACTCGAATACTCGAGTACTCGAACAGCCTTACTTCGGTGCCCTTATTTTCGGAGATTTTATTTTTTATTTCGATTCTGGAGGGTGGGCATACGAAATTATTGGGTGGGCAAACATCTAAGCTAACAGAATCAATCGTTAAACCAACGAACTTGATAATATTTTCGAAAAAAATATAAAATATTTAATTTGCTCGTAACTTTTTTTTGAAGGGTGGGAAAAAAAAATTGTTGGGTGGGCAAACATGGGCAAACGATGGACAAACGAATGCCATTTCGTTTTTCCGAAAATTCGAATTTGGGGGTGCTATCTTTACAGATCTCACTTCTTTTCCTCGAGTTTTATAAATAATTCTGTTCTGAAGGGTGGACAAACGATTCCACCGATTAATTAACCAAAAATCGAAATTATTCGCGAGTACACTTCTTTTCCTCGATTTTTATAAATAATTCTGTTCGGGAGGGTGGACAAACGAAATCTTGGGGTGGACAAACGTCTTCTATATCTAGACTAACGAGATCCGTCGTTGGACAAACGATTTCGATGTTTAATTAACCAAAAATCGAAATTATTCGCGAGTACACTTCTTTTTCGCAATTTTTATAAATAATTCTGTTCTGGAGGGTGGACAAACGATTCCACCGATTAATTATCAAAAAATCGAAATTATTCGCGGGTACACTTCTTTTTCGCGATTTTTATAAATAATTCGTTTCTGGAGGGTGGGCAAACGAAAATTTTTGTTGGACAAACGGTGCTAGTTCACGAACAATCGTATCCCTCGTTCAAAAAGTTGAAAAGTGTTCATGGAGGGTGCTGATGACAAATTTTCTTAATTTGTTCATAACTTTTTTTTGAAGGGTGGACAAACGAAAATTTTTGTTGGACAAACGTGGACAAACGATGGACAATCATTCCCCCCCGACAAATTATTAAAAAGTTTTCATGGGGGTGCTGCTGAAAATTTTTTTCTTGTTCATAACTTTTTTTTTAAGGGTGGACAAACGAAAATTTTTGTTGGACAAACGTGGACAAACGATGGACAAACGAATGCCATCGCGTTTTTTTTTAAATTTTTTAATTTTTTTTTATTTTTTTTTCGCGTTTTTTTTATTTTTTATTCAAAATACTTGGCGCTGCTCTCCGAATTGGTGTTTCTAAACTGAATAAATATGTATAAATTCCATAATAATGAACACGAATATAAGTGAGGAGGAACGTGATTGAACGTTACAGTGGTTATTGAAAATGCACAAGTGAGCCCTTGAGCCTCCTTCTACCAATTTAATCACGCGTTTTGTATTCAAATGAGCTCTCGAGCACTTGCTAGACACGTGGTGAGTGCACATGAAAGCGACGCGAACACGTCACACACGACTGATCCACAATTAACACAGATAACCGAGTGATTAAAAGGAGGCACGAGGTGAGCTTGTAATTACCTTTTTTAAAAAAAGGTACAAAAAAGAGCGCCAAGTATATAATCCCATCAAAAGGATCCTGACAAAATAATTGAACTCAGAGTAAACAGTAAACATATATAAACTATATTTAATTGTACGTTCGTCATGCTGGGCATGACCACATGGCAAGGTACAAACCGCACACAGTCGTAGAAGGAAAAAGAAGCCGGAAGTCGGTCGCGCTCCGCAATAGAGATAAACAAACAATGATGCCCTAGCATACATATAGGTGTCAGCACAGATACTAAATGTACTCTCACTTAACACCCCTCTTTACATTTATACTGTGCTTATAAATTTCTAAATAATACATTACTTTATTCTATAATGTTCAACATATATCTGAACTTAATAAACTTCGTTTTTCCTAACGCCTTAGTAAATATGTCGGCTATATTATCTTCCGAGTTTACTTTAACAATATCTATAATTCCCTTTATATAATCTTCGTTTATAAACTGATAATGTACTTCGATATGTCTCGAATTCTTAGAGAAGTTTCCATATTTGGCTATAGTAACAGCACCTGAATTGTCTTCGTAAATTTTAACGGGCTCCTTTATTGGTATGCTTAAAGATTTGCAAATGCCCCGTATAAAGTTTATTTCTGTGACTGCTTCTGACATTGCTACATATTCGGCAAAGGTAGACGATTTGGTTACAGATCCTTGTTTACGCGATCTCCAGTAAATCGCATTACCAAACAATCGTATCACAAATCCGGATGTCGATTTTCTATCAAGATGATCTCCGGCCCAGTCAGCATCTACATAACAGTCTAAGATATCTACATTATGATGCTTATTGTAAGTTAACTTGAGGTCCTTAGTACCGTATAAATATTTTAGTACTCTTATTGCGTATTTAAAATGGGTTTCGCTGTAACAATTTTGGAACCTGCTTAGGTAGTTAACACAAAAGGAGATATCTGGTCTTGTTCCACAGCTTATGTATAGAAGTGCTCCAATTAAATTACGATACTTGATATTACCTTTTGGATCAACAGCGGGATCTAACTTCAAGTTAACTTCCATTGGCGTGTTATATACTTTAGCATTTTCAATTTTATATTTTTTTGCTAATGATTCTATGTAATCCTTTTGACTTAAGGTCATTGTGCTACTTTTATAATTATTCTCTATACGTATACCTATATATTGTTTTACCTTTCCCATGTCTTTTATTTTAAATTGGTTTGACAATTTCTTCTTGACATCATTAATTTTGGTCTGACTGCTACTACATATTAATAAATCATCCACAAAGAGTAAAATATATATGGATTCCTTTTTTTCATTTCTTACATATAAGCAGTAATCGTACTGGCTTCTTTCAAACCCTAATTTAACAATATGACTGTGAAAGCATTCGTACCAAGCTCTTGGGCTTTCCCTTAGCCCATATAATGATTTTCTCAAACGGTATACCTTAGCTGTACCGTCATCGTAACCTATCGGTTGTTTTACATAGACTTCTGAAGTTATTTTTCCGTTTAAAAACGCGGTTTCAACATCCATCTGATCGATAATCAAACTATTTCGACAGCAAAATGAAAGTAATAATTTTAAAGTCTGCATTTTAGCTACGGGGGAATAAATGTCGTCAAGTTTGTCTGTTTGTTGGAAACCTCTTACCACTAACCTTGCTTTGAATGCACCGTCAGTCTTTTGTTTGAATACCCATTTTACATCTAAGCTACTTTTATACTTAGGCTTATCGACTAGCTTCCATGTTTTGTTTCTGTTTATGCTGTCTATTTCTTTGTCCATCGCTAGTTTCCAATTTTCCGCATTTTCGCTCGTCGTTGCTTCCTCAAATGTGTCGGGGTTATTCGCATTACAATAGTTTACATAGACAGTTTGATAGACATGTGGGTTGTTGTATCTGTCTGGGGGTTTGCTCTCTCTTTCTGATCTTCTTAGGCTCGGCTCTTCAGTCTCTTCGTTCTCCTTGATGGTTTCGTCTTTTGGTTCTCCCTCTTTATCTGACTCAATTTCTTTATCTGACTCGGATTCATTGTTTTCTCTTTCCCCATTTAATCCGATGCATTTCGTGTCTCGTTCAATGATATCAACGTGTCTGGCTACAATTATTTTGTTATTTATCAGTACTCTGTAGCCAACTTCTGTGTATCCCAGCAGGATACCTAAATCTGCTTTTCTGTCCCATTTAGATTTTCGTTTTACTTCTGGTACTCTCACGTAAACTCTACTTCCGTACAACCGTAGGTTCTTTACACATGGCTTTACACCAAAGAATATTTCGTACGGAGTTTTCCTCTCGATTGTATTTGCCAAGGTTCTATTTTTTAAATAAGCCGCAGCCTTCACAACTTCGGGCCAAAAACGCTTATTTATCTTTGCCTCAGTTAATAGGCATCTAGCTGTATCCATTATAGACCGATTGTACCTTTCTGCTGTCCCATTTAGCTCGTGTACGTATGGTGGACAAGCGTCGATAATGATTCCTTTTCCTCGTACAAAACGGTAAATATTTGCATTTAGGTACTCTCGACCGTTATCACATCTTAATTTTTTTATTGTTTTTCCGGTTATATTTTCTACTTCGTTTACATATTCTTCGAGGCATTCGTAGACTTGATCTTTAGATTTGATACTGTACACTTTGGCTAGTTTGCTGTAGTCATCTATAAATGAGAGAAAATATTTTTCACCACAGTTACCTGTAATTGAGTGTGGTCCATTTAAATCTGTATGTATGATTTCTAATACTTCTTTGGCTTTAGTCCTTTTATTTTCGAAAGGTTGATTGTGCATTTTATTCTTTATACAGATTGCACACTTCATATGTTCGGACTCAAGATCTTTTGGCACTCCATCTAATAGCTCATTTCTGCATAAAATATTCAAGTACTTAAAATTTACATGGCCTAAAGTACGGTGCCACTTTTCTTTCTCGGTTAGTGTGTTCTCATTATTTTTGCTTATTAGGTTAGCACACGATTCAGTACTATTATTATTATTAACGAAACTTATCATTTTATATAACCTATCTTCCTTATTCGCTATTGCTATTAATTCGTTTTTCAGATTGTAAATTTTCGAGACGTTTCCGCTCGAAATTATTTTATTTTTATCAGTTACTTTAGAATAGCTCAGTAAGTTAGTTTCCATTTCCTTCACATAAAATACATTTTTTAAGGTTATTTCGACTCTTCTGTCGTATACTGGAAACAAAGCTTGTATACGGCCAACTTTTGTTGCTTGTAAAATGCGACCATCGCCAACTTTTACCCTTACGGGTTTGTTCAGTGTAATATATTCGTCGAAATATGACTCATCATTGATTATATGGTCCGTGCACCCACTGTCGAGTAGCCAACTTACTTGATTTCTATGTATGGACTTACTTTTGTTTGTCGGAGCTACCTCTACGGAGAAACAGTTGGGTCCTATTTTATCGTTTTCCTGCCCGCTCTGATAGTTGTAACGGCCTCCACGTCGGTTGCCTCTGTTATGAACATAATTTCCACGTCCGCCGCGATAATTTCCTCGTTTTTGTTGAAAACGGCAGTTGTTCGAGTTCATTAGACGGCAATCCTTGCGAAAATGTCCCAATTTTCCACAATTGAAACAGCCTTGATCTCTTCTGTTGCTAGAAGCTGATTCCGCAACAAAGGCATTTGATTTTGGATGTGTTTCCTCTTTGTTAGGATGCTCATCATCTATAGACTTTAGTTTTATTTTATTTTTTAAGTACTCAACTGTTCTTTCTTGCACGGGTAACACATCAATAAGATCTCCAATGTAACTATAGGATTTTGGTAGAGCTCTTAGCATATAGTTTAATTTTTCTTCTTCCGTAACTTTCGCACCCGCGGCCTTTAGTGCATTAACGGCTTTTTCAAATTCATTGAAAAATAATGATATTTCGGGATACCCGCTTACCTTGATACTTTCTAGGTTATTTCTGCAGATAATTTGTAGCGCGGTCGATTCTTTAAGGTACATTGCGTCAAATTTTTTCATTATTTCGTATGCCGTTTCCAAATTGCTTACGTATTCTAATTGCTTATTTGAGATGGCACTATATATATAATTTGTTGCTTTCGCATCCATAGCATCCCATTCTTCTTGTTTGTCTGATGTAGCCTTCATTCTATCAATTACTACTTTGCATTTTTTGTATTGTAGATACTTTGTTATACGTATTTTCCAATTATTATATTCAGCTCCGTCGAATATTGGTATGGCTACGTCGTCACATTTCATTAGTGCCATGTTGAAAAATCCAGGTAGTTCGAGATCTGGTATTTTCGATACTTTTCTTTTACCTTACACAGGCCGAATATCTACGTATTTCACTTTTAGCTTACCGCTGTTTTTTGAGTAAACCACGCTCTGCTACCATGACAAAATAATTGAACTCAGAGTAAACAGTAAACATATATAAACTATATTTAATTGTACGTTCGTCATGCTGGGCATGACCACATGGCAAGGTACAAACCGCACACAGTCGTAGAAGGAAAAAGAAGCCGGAAGTCGGTCGCGCTCCGCAATAGAGATAAACAAACAATGATGCCCTAGCATACATATAGGTGTCAGCACAGATACTAAATGTACTCTCACTTAACAGATCCCATTTCAAAACATTGTCATAAATTAATACCCATCAAAAAGACTCCCATTTAAAAACATTGTCGTAAATTAATAGCTTTATAAAACTAATGATATACACAAATTGCGCCAATTATTACAATGACTATTTATACAAAGAAAAAATATATTAAATAATATTAAGCAAATATATCTTTATACAAATAAATATTTTAATACGAGTAAATATTTTATTCAAAATACTTGGCGCTGCTCTCCGAATTGGTGTTTCCAAACTGAATAAATATGTATAAATTGCATTAAAATCTTTTCCTTTCTTTCTTGTTTTAGTGGTGCCTGGTCTTGTCTTATTTATTAACCAAGCCAATTAACATTTTTTTCAGAGAGCAGCGCGAAACCACACGATGTGGATAGGTACCTCACACGCAGACACATGGATCTTTGCGACGCATCAGCCCGAAACACTGACCATATAGTGTGATGAACGACAACCTGAGCACGTCAATATAGATAAGACAGGGATCCTTAAAATTACGGGAAATTGTAATATCCGAAGTAGGGACGTAGTACTAAAGAAGCGTCGAACAACATACAGTCAAGATTTCGAAGTACCAACAGCACCACGGTACGACATAATAGCAGCGTTAAATGCGACACAAAGGGGCGAACCAACGCAACCGCTCTCGCGGTTTCAGCTAGATAAGCTCCTGAAAAATCCATCTGAATTTTCAGCACTATATGACCAACTTAACCAAGTAGGAAATGAGTTGGAGAATAATAACCCTCAACCAGGACTAGCGACCTGGCAAATCGTGCATCCAACAACAACAACAATTGTACTAGTAATACTTACTATCTTAGTCATATATTTGTTAACAGGCGATTACCAACTGCGCCGTAAACTACAAATCCCTACACCACCAAAAGCGACGAAGCGAAAAAGACCAGCCGAGGAAAGCGAATACACCGAAGCATTAACGATATAGGGTACCGGGGAATTTTGTAAACCGTTAGGAATAAAAAATTCTCCTAAGCACCCTTCCCGTAAGGGGGGGGGGGGATGTTGTGACCGGACCGACACCGAAGCGTGTCGACACCGCGCACATACCGATTGCCACAATCGAGCGGCCGAAATCCGGCACAACCGAGTAAGCGATCTCGGAAACGCGCAGAAACCATCAGCACATGGCGAAACACCAAAACCAGGCCAAAGACGGAGACCCCGATGGTCCCCGCTTCGCCCCGACTACCTTATAAGAATATGTACGAGCAATGCGAGCTCAGACTTAATACCGAATTGTTACGGGAACCATACCCGACGTTTAGGATAAGACTCATGCCCAAGTAGGCACAGTGTAATAGTCACCCAGATCGGGACAGAATAAACTTGTTATCCTTACGGTGAGTTCCAACTCTTCATCCCGCAACGATCCCTTACCTCCGGATTCAACCGAATTCATCCTACCGTCGCGGCACAATCACCCCAACCTTCGAAGCCCGAGGACGACACGCGCCAAGGCCGCCCAGGAACACCCCGAGATTCACATCCAGAATCCCGCTCCCAGGCGTCCCGGCACAACAAAAGTCTGGTTGGAGGAAATTTAAATGCGAATGGTAATTTATTGAAAATGAACAAAGTAATCCAATATTTTTAATGCACAATTTATTGGTGTTGGAATAAAATTAATGTACTATCTTTATTGGTGAATTGGAATATTGTTAATGGGAAACTAATAAAATTAATGAATAGCGAGGGAACTACTGTGGATTTTAATATAGTATTAGGAATATCTTTCACAAAAGATTGAAAAGTATCAAGGGAGATGTGTGTTCAGTGTACTTTCTTCAATAATGTGACTTGCTACATGTTGTAAGTGGTATGCTATAATTTTTTTAATTCTCAATGCTAAGCTAATTTGACAAATTTTGTCGATTTACCTTATTTAACTAATTTTCAGAAACTTGTGCGAAACAAGATGTTCCTCTGTGTATCTATAATCTTCTCCGGACAACCTCCAAACCTGTGCATCACCTTCATTTCTATCCAAGCCCATGTGTCGCCTTCATTCCTATAAGCTTTACATAAAAACTCTAATGTAAAAATAGTTTGCTGGTATAAAAACAATATATTATTTTGTAGAAACTTGTGCGAAAGAAGATGCTTCACTGTAGAACCTTCTCCGGACACCTTCCAAGTCTGCGTGTCCCCTTCGTTTCAATAAGCTCTACATAAATAATCTATTAAAAAATTTTGATGACTTACCTTGTTAATTGAGACAATAATTCAGTGTCCTATATGGTGTAAAAACTCGTGATATTTTAAACATTTTGACAGGCCTCCTCATTTAACACTTGCAGGTTATAATTGTTTTGACACTACCTTGACAGATCTACTCTCTGTCTGCTAGCTGTCACATGATAATAATTTGTTACGCGATTGGCCGAAACCCACATCCAATGAACGACGTGCCTGAGGGACATTTCCTCACCCTTTCATACTCCCCTCTTGCCTAGAAGTGTAGGACGACGACGATGACGGGGACGATGCTGAATTTTAATAACATAAAATTCAGCAAATTGCTACTTTACATCGAAATATCTCAGCTCATAAGGCCCGTAGGAACAAAACGAAGACACTTTTCTTATGTAAATCAAACCCAAGCTATCCATTAAGACCATTCAAAACCTAATCGGAACAGCCGTTATTGAGATTCGGAAATCTCAGGGTTCTTGATAGCGAGTCGTTGCGTAATAGATAATACACTCCGTGTTCGCGCTGCGCATATATATATATATATATATTATATACTTGGCGCGAGACACTACCGTGTCTCTTGATATAGAAGAGGTTTGTCCACCCCAAGATTTCGTTTGTCCACCCTCCAGAATAGAATTATTAATAAAAATCGCGAAAAAGAAGTGTACTCGGGAATAATTTCGATTTTTTGATAATTAATCGGTGGAATCGTTTGTCCACCCTCCAGAACAGAATTATTTATAAAAATTGCGAAAAAGAAGTGTACTCGCGAATAATTTCGATTTTTGGTTAATTAAACATCGAAATCGTTTGTCCAACGACGGATTTCGTTAGCCTAGATGTAGAAGAGATTTATCTACCTTTCAGAATCGACTTAATTGCGTGCATTGAATTTATTATTTCATTTTGTCACTATCTTGGCAAAATTACGTCGGCGTCGTTTGACTCGCGTGATCGTATGATCCGCGAGTACAAGTGCCATTTGTTGGCACTTGTGACCACTGGTAGGACCAGTGGTACCGCACTTTACAGAGCGGTGCAACGCCGGACCAGTCTTATTTGTTATTGCTTTCGTCACTTTCGTGGCAAAATTACGTCGGCGTCGTTTGACCCGCGTGATCGTATGATCCGCGAGTACAAGTGCCATTTGTTGGCACTTGTGACCACTTGTAGAACCAGTGGTACCGCACTTTACAGAGCGGTGCGACGCCGGACCGATTCAATAATTTTACTATTATAAAGTATCATCAACATATATTCTGTTGAATTACAGGTTTAACATAATTTTTATATTTTTATGAATATCATAGTTGTCGGAAATACTTTTATCGTTTTTGGATTTGAAACTTTTCGCAATTTATGACTAATGTCATTGTGTAGAGTCCATACTCCTGTTGTATTACGGAAATAAGCTGTATAATGTCCTGAGGTATGACATACGATGCCATTTAGAACGTATAGTGCATCTTCAATTTGAAATTTTTCGGGTATGCTATTTAAAAATATTCCATTTATTTTATTTAGTTGCAAAAAGATTTCGGCGTCTCTGACCACATATGATTTTGGGTCTCTTTTTAATTGCACTGCTGATTTACATGTTTTACAGGTGCGTGTTTGTACACTGAAGAATTGCGCAATAAAATTATCAAAATTTTGTTTAAAATCTTCGGTTGTGACTGTACTAATTAAATCTACCACAAACAACTTTCTAGCCTTTACTTGACAAATTCCCGCAGATTCTAATTTCTTCGACACTGCAAATGTCTGTTACAAGTTTTGTAAACAGCGTATTGACTTTTGTAGTAAGTAGTAAGGCTATGACAGTTCTAACCCAGGTCCTCTGAGGGGGGAGTAGATGGCTCTGGAAGGGCGCTCCATCGGCAGTCGGCTTGCCGGCATGTAGTCGATGGGGAACTCCGATGGGTTCCATGTTCTCTCAACTGGGTCGTCGACTCTGGTGGTACCCCCCGGGCCTTTTGGCCGCGAGGGGAGGATCCAGCGTCAGCCCAGGGCGGAGAACTTGGACGAAGTTGGAGGCCCGACCGGAGTAAGACCATGCACCGCACCTCCACGTCGGTGCTCCCGGGGTCCCTACACGACATAGTCGGGTAGGGGCGCGGACGCGGGCATGGCAATCTTCGCCGCACGCCGGATCTCATCCGCGTGCTGGGCAGGACCGCAGTCTCGGAGCGTTATCCCTGACTGCGGTGTCTCCTCCAATTTATTGGGGAAGCTCGGAAGCGATACGCTTCCGGGAGTATCGTAACCCGTGGCGGTGGAACGACGACCCCTCGTTGAGAGAGTCATCTCTCGCGAGGGTATGCGAAGCCACCACGGACCGATGATCTTGCCTTAGCCGGCCGGGTCGCGAGGTAAGGAAAAACCTCTATAATCAAACCCCCAACCCTGAGCCCCAACGGTGGTGCCAGGGCACGTGTTCCCTCTCGCGAGGGGCACGTGGGCGGAGCGGGTATGCTCCGCCTAACCGTGATCCGGCTGGGGAAATGTCGCCCCCCAGACGTAGCCCGCGCCCATAGGGGCCCGGGTATAGACTTCGCAACGGCAGGCCACCTCTACCGTTGCGCGACTCCCCTAAAGTGGTTTCTCGTGGGACACTTATGGAGTCGCTCAAACACGGTGTAGCATATACACCACCGGCTGGCGACCGGTCAACAACGCCCCCGACCGGCGACCGGGTAATGTCGCCGTCTAACGAGGACCGGTGTACGATCGCTTCGTGCGGGTCACCGGCCTCAAACGAGGACCAGTCTTCGATCGCGGTTTCGCGGGTTGCTGGCCTCGGGGAGGGAGGGGAGGGGACAGGTCATGCGACGGACCTGCCCAGCGGGCACAGAATGGGGGGACCGGCATGTCGGCCCCCTCCTGTGACCCGCGCTGCGGCCCGGGGCCGCAGGGGCGCGAAATCAACCCCGGCATCGTCATCCGCCGGGGCGGTCCCGTCCCCGCCTGCGGGTGTCCCGCCCGCGATCCCCGCGCCCTCCGTGTCTCCGCCCTCGGCGTCCCCGTCGGAGGCTATGGAGACCGCGCCGCTGGCCTCGGCATCCGTGGCCGGTGCGGGCGCCGGGAAGAGGAAGGACCGCGAGGAGTCGGACACTCCGACCAGCGGCCTCTCTTCCCCGGCTCGCCGGGGGTCCCCCATGATGGGCGGGGGACGGAAGAAGAAGGGAAAAGGGGGGAGCAGCCCAGGGCTCCCCCCGGCGTGTCCGCCGCCGGTCGGGAGGGGGGCCTTTTTAAAGGGCAAGGTGGTCCCTCCGACGACGGCGAGCGCGACGACGAGGGAAGAGGACGCGGCCGCGGCGCTGGAGTTAGCGCGCTCGGTCGCGGCCTCGTTCGGAGGTGAAGCCCACTTCCCGGACGACGACGAGGAGAAGCGTCCGGCGCCCCCGATTGCCAACGGGGGCGCGGTCCAGCCAGAGGAGGTGTCGCACAGTGGGGCAAAGTGACGATGTTTGTTTCAAAATCAAAGAACTTTTGATAGAAATGAGATAGATCGATGATTTTTTTTTTAAATTAAAGCTGACAGATTGCAGAATAAGGGAAAATTAATGAAATTATGGTATGAACGTTTATTACGTTTGAAAATCTGTGTTAAACTTCAAATTTTAGAGCAAAATTATGTTTTATCCAATACCATGTCCGGTTAGAAGTTTTTCTTGACATGTTGTACATCATTTCCTATAGATTTTGTTGCGCTGATTTCAAATCCGTTCGCAAAATCTATCTACTACCTCAAGATTTTGAAAAAAAATCGATTTCAAGGTTAACACAGATTTTCAAAGTTAAAAAACGTTCGTACCATAATTTATTTAATTTTCCCTTATTCTGCAATCTATCAGCTTTAATTTAAAAAAAAAATCATCGCTCTATCTCAATTCTATCAAAACTTCTTCGATTTTGACACAAATTTCGTCACTTTGCCCCGCCGCTGCGCCGCTGCGCCGAACAGTGGAGCAAAGTGACGAAATTTGTGTCAAAATCAAAGAACTTTTGATAGAAATGAGATAGAGCGATGATTTTTTTTTTAAATTAAAGCTGATAGATTGCAGAATAAGGGAAAATTAAATAAATTATGGTACGAACGTTTTTTAACTTTGAAAATCTGTGTTAACCTTGAAATTGATTTTTTTTCAAAATCTTGAGGTAGTAGATAGATTTTGCGAACGGATTTGAAATCAGCGCAACAAAATCTATAGGAAATGATGTACAACATGTCAAGAAAAACTTCTAACCGGACATGGTATTGGATAAAACATAATTTTGTTCTAAAATTTGAAGTTTAACACAGATTTTCAAACGTAAAAAACGTTCGTACCATAATTTCATTAATTTTCCCTTATTCTGCAATCTGTCAGCTTTAATTTAAAAAAAAAATCATCGATCTATCTCATTTCTATCAAAAGTTCTTTGATTTTGAAACAAACATCGTCACTTTGCCCCACTGTGTGTCGGGGGGGGGGGCCGACCTTGAGACTTGCTAATGTCTCGAGGCCCCCCGATACTCCTCATGAACGCGTGCCACTCCATGCGAGCGCACGACCTGTTTGAGCAGGCTCGCGTGGAGATGGGCGTTGGGCTGGCCGTCATCGCCGAGCCGTATCCGCTGGCGGACCGATGTTTTCGGTCCACCAACCCGGATCGGCAGGTGGCGATGACGTGGGAAGTGGGAAGAGGAGCCCCGTCGTGCGTGGTCGCCCAGCACGGACGGGGCTGGATGGGCGCGAGATGGGGAGGCTTCCTCGTGGTCGGCTGCTACCTGGCACCGAGCCTGAACGTCCCGGAGTTCGAGGACCGGCTGAGCGAGGTGGGGGCGTTTCTAGCCCCCCAATTAGCTCGGCCGGTGGTCCTTCTAGGGCACTTCAATGCTCACGCTAGCGAGTGGGGCTCCCCCAGAACGGACTGCCGGGGCGAGGTGCTCCTCGAGTGGGCGGAGGCGATGGGGTTCGTCCTTAAGAACCCCTACGCGGTCACGACGTTTCGCGGGTCGCGGGGCGTGTCGGTTATCGATCTCGTCTGGGTTAACCCCGCGGCCGCGGCGTTGACGTCGCACTGCTGGGTGGCGGAGGAGTCAGAGACTGGCTCGGACCACATGTACGTCATGCTGGCCACCTCCGCCGCCACGCTTCCTCCCGCTCGTGCCGGTAGACAGCCGCCGCGCTGGGCGCTCGAAAAGCTAGATGCTAGCGCGGCCCGGATGGCGTCCTCCGTCGTCGCCTGGCCTCCCCTGCCGGGCGACGTCCTCGACGACCCCTCTACCGGCGCCCTATGGCTCCGGCGGGCGTTGTAGCGAGTCTGCGACGCCACGATGCCGCGAGTCGGGCCGCCGGGTGGGGGTCGGAGGTCGGTGTACTGGTGGTGCGAGGAGATCGCTGATCTCCGCGCGGCGAGCGTCCGTGCTCAGCGCCGGTACACCAATGCACGCCGTCAGGACCGACGGCGGGTGACGGAGGACCAGCTGCAGGAGCTGCGCTCCGCGTTTTCCGCGGCGCGCCGAGAGCTCCGTGCAGCCATAGCCCGGGCCAAGACCCGTTCGCACGAGGAGTTCCTCGAGACCCTCGATCGGGACCCTTGGGGGCGCCCGTACAAGGCCGTGTCCGTAAAACTCGGACCTTGGGCGCCCCCTGTCACGGAGGGCCTCGGCCCCGGTTTCTGCTGGAGGTTTTGTCGGGGCTGTTCCCCCCTCCCCCGGTTCCGGGGGAGGATGGCGTCGACGCTTCAGGACATCCGGAGCTCGCATGGGGCACCGACATAGCGGATGCCCCGAGGGTCTCGGACGAGGAACTCGAGTCCGCGGTGCTTCGAATGCGTTCGAAGAACGCCGCACCCGGACCGGACGGAGTGCCCGGGCGTGTCTGGGCCTGCGCGATGGGCGCCCTAGGGAGCGGCCTCAGGCGCGTCTTCGACGCGGCCTTGAGGACCGGGAGGTTTCCCCGCGCGTGGAAAGAGGCGAGGCTGGTGCTGCTGCGAAAGCCTGGTAAGCCCGCAGATTCACCCTCGGCCTATCGGCCGATCTGTCTCCTCGACGAGGCGGGCAAGCTCCTGGAAAGGATCATAGCTGCCCGCCTCATGGACCATCTCGGAGCTGCGGAGTTCCCGGATCTGTCCGACCGCCAGTTCGGTTTTAGGCGGCAGCGATCGACCGTAGATGCCATCCTACTGGTTCGGTCGCTGTCGCGCCGGGCGGTCGAGGGGGGCGGTGTCAGCGTGGCGGTGTCTCTAGACATCGCCAACGCGTTCAACACCGTCTCCTGGGCGGCGATCGAGCGGGCGCTGGTATACCATCGCGTCCCGCTCTACCTTCGCCGCCTGATCTGGGACTACCTCCGTGGCCGAGTGGTCTCCTACGTCGGGCGAGACGGGGACGGGGTGGCTCGCGTGCACCGCGGCGTGCCACAGGGGTCCGTTTTAGGGCCCCTGCTATGGAACCTGGCGTACGACGCGGTGCTGCGGGTGGAGTGTGCTACGCCGACGACACGCTGGTGGTGGCCTCCGGGCCGAGGTGGCTGGCAGCACTAGACCTCGCGGAGAGAGCACTGCGGCTCGTCATCCCCGCGATAGAGGCGCTCGGTCTGCGAGTCGCCTCCGATAAAACGGAGGCGGTATGGCTCGCGGACAGGGTGGGAACTGGCATTCCCGTCGGAGCGTCTCTAAGAGTCGGGTCGGCCTGCATCAGGGTTGGCCGATCGATGAGGTATCTCGGTCTGACCCTGGACACCTACTGGCGATTCGCGCGTCACTTTCGGGTCCTGGGCCCCAGGTTGGAGCGACAGGTGTTCGCCCTAGGGCGCATCATGCCCAACCTGGGAGGCCCGCACGAATCAGTTCGGCGACTATACGTGACGGTCGTCCGGTCCATGGCGCTCTACGGAGCGCCGGTCTGGGCCGGCGACCTGGAGGGCTGTCGCGTGGGGCGAGACCTTTTGGCAAAGGTTCATCGCCGCGCGGTCCTCCGTGCCGTGCGGGCTTACCGCACGGTGTCACACGCCGAGCTGTCGGCGCTGGGTGGGTCCCCTCCATTCCATCTGCTCGCTGAGATGGAGGCGGAGGTATACTTCGCCTCGCACGATCTCAGCGGAGCGAGGGACCCCCTGGCGCCGGTCGGACCCGACGCGCGGGACCAGGCCCGGCGACGCATGGGAGCCAGGTGGATCGACTGGCTCTCCCTCCCGGAACATCGGGAGGGACGCGTCGTCGGGGCGCTCCTGCCCATTCTCGGTGAATGGGTGGGGCGCAGGTACGGCAGGCTGACCTTCCGCCTGACACAGATACTCACCGGAGTCGGTTGCTTCGGTGACTTCTTGTGTCGCATCGGGCGGGAGGAGACGCCGCAGTGCCACAGCTCGTGGACTCGGCGGACCACACTCTGGCCAGGTGCGCGGAGTGGCTGGACGACCGCCGAGTCCTAGAGCTGCAGCTGGGTCCCGATCTCTCGCTGGCGACGGTCGTGCGTCGCATGGCGGGGGATCGGGACTGTTGGGAAGCCATGGCCTCCTTCTCCGAAGCGATAATGCTGGAGAAGGAGGAGGCGGCGCGGGAGAAGAAGATGACCCGGGGCCGGGTGAGGTCGTGCGGCGACTTAGTTGCGTAAGTCGCCCCGCTCCCCCGGGTGTTAGGCCCCGGGCCGCGCTGTCCCGCTACTCCCCGCCATAGGGGATTGGGACGGGGCCGCGCCGCGCAACAGGCGCGGCCGTTATGCCCCCGGTGCGCCGCCCCCTCTGTGTCGGAGGGGGACGCGCGCCGGGGGACATCAGGAAGGAGTCGAGAAATGCGGCGGCCCTCGTTGTCACGAAGGGCCGCCGCGGACGACGAAGCGACGGGTGGCCGCCGCGGTCGACGAGTCGTGGCATCGGACTCGCCAGGGCCGCGGCGGCGTCGCAAGGTACGGAGAACGGGGGGGGGGGGCATGTTAAAGCCCCTCCCCCAGGGGAGCGGCGGCCGCCGCTCCCGTCTGAGCGATCGTGCTCCCCCCGGGGTACAGTACCCCGGTCCGGCCGCGCTACCCATTATTGCGCGGCACCGGTTGGTAGTTCGATCGCGGGGTCGCGGGGCGGGGGTGTCGGGGGACACCACCTGCCCTAGCAGCAGCGACCCCGGAAGGGGCGACTCGGGCGCGTGATCCGTCGTGATCCGTCGTGAGTCGCCAGTCCCGGAGAACATTGCTGGGGGAGGTCTTAATACTCCCCCAGGGACGACCCCGTTCAGGGGACCTAGCGCGGGGCTGCACCGAAGCGCAAGGGGGGAGGGTAGCGAACGTATCGCTTGATTGATCTCGCGTCCAAATCCCTCCCCTCAGGCGCGCAGCTCCGCGCGCGAGGTAGATCACCTTGGTGGTTTTAGTGGGTTCGAGTCCCACATAACCCCCTGCCCGCCCCCGCGGGCGGGGGGTATCCGTGGGGATTTCCACCAAGTAAAACAAAAAAAAAAAGGTCCTCTGAGGGGAGCGCGGGGGCGGGGGGGGAAGTGAGGGCGCGCGGGGGAGCGCGGCGGAGGGAAACATGGACGCGGGGCCTGCGGGGAGTGGAAGGACGGTTGCGCGCGCACGAGCCGCGGAGTGGGGGAAGCCGCGATCGTGGAGGGGATCACTCCGGGCCGAGCCGTCGCGGAGACCTCTCCAGACCGGACCCACCGTCGGAAATTTTTCAGAGGAGGAATGACCCCCAAAAAAATCTCTTTCAGACCTTGGCCCACCCCAAAAAAAATTTTATACCTAACCGAGGGAGGGGACGACCCCCAAATAATTTTCCAAACCATTATGCGATGGAATTGTTTAATACATTATCAGAAATTGTTTCGGACAATGTCGAGAAAGATCGGCGTTTTCACACCGCGTCTTCGGGGTGGGAAAGAGACAGAGCATTACTGTAAAGCTAAAATTTTGGAAGAGGGAAAGAGACAACACTACCTGGCGATACAACCGCTTTCATTCTAAAGCTAACAGTATTCTAAAGCGTTCCGATTTAGCGTCGCAGCGTCTCGCGCGATCTCGCGTAACTTGAATCCTCTGGAGCAGTCGTGCAGGGTGACATCATTTAACAGCACGAAGAACGCTCGAGCGAAATAGAATTATGTGGCGTCAGCAGAAATGTTGATTCTTAAAATTAGGCGGCGAGGAGGAAGACGGGTGAATAAAATTGACAAATAATATGTGTTTAAGAAATTTATTTAAAATTAAAAGAATAGAATTTCAACACTTTTTCCTACGAGCATGAGCTAGAATAACAAAATCTAAATATCGCCACCGTCGCCGTCGCTGTCATCCTCCTGCGGCGCCGAAGGTGACTCTGTTGGTGGTGGTGGTGGTGGTGACGGGTGCATATAAGATACATCCTAGAACACAGATACAAACGTTGATATAATAACGATACATTAAACATAATAAACATCACGCACACAAACACAATGTAGTGTCCTACACACTTGCGGAGGCGGCGACTGTGGCGATTGCGGTGAGGGCTGCTGCTGCCCCCTGTCGCTCGACCAAGTGGGCGATGGTGGTGGCGAGTATTACAACATAATTAGCAATATAATATTGCCTCGATTTCAACAGTTGAACACGATAAATGTTAAAAAAATATTTCAAAGTACATACCTCCGAGTCATCTCGACCGAGCTCCTCATCCCACTCCGATGCGAGTCGGTAATATCCCATTATTATTATTATTTTAATAAAAAAAAATGTTCTAAACTGCTTTCAATGAATATTTGAATGCAACTGGTCTCGCTGCGTCTCCAGGCTCTCGCATCTAAACTCATATCTTGAAACCGAGAAGTGCATAGCTTTGCAAAAGCTATGTTCTCCACCTGCATTTTTTTTCGCTGATTATCCTCCATGCACTTATCTTCGTCACTGCCCATACTCTCCTTCTATGCATCTTCTTTCCCTTCTTCTTTGACGCATCATTCAGCTAGATCATATCACTTTGAACGGCTTTGAACGCGAATCGGACGGGTTTTGAACGGGTATCGAACGTGAATCATACCACTTTGAACGTGTATCGATCGGGTATTGAACGGCTTTGAACGCGAATCGAACGGGTTTTGAACGGGTATCGAACGTGAATCATACCACTTTGAACGTGTATCGTTCGGGTATTGAACGGCTTTGAACGCGAATCGAACGGGTTTTGAACGGGTATCGAACGTGAATCATACCACTTTGAACGTGTATCGATCGGGTATTGAACGGCTTTCAACGGGTATCGAACGTAAATCATACCACTCTGAACGGGGTATCAAACGGTATTGAACGGGTATCGAACGGTTTCTACATAATAATTACAACTATCGTCTTAATCTAGCGTACATGCAGGAGGTTGGAGGTTGGGGAGGGTGAAGAAAAAAAACATTTATGTATTAAAAATTGGTTATATTTTATTTAAGCATTTCCCTCTGGTGTTTAGACCACCAGTTGAATATTTTAAATACATTTTGCAAGGCACAGTGCTTTGCGTGTCTGCCACATCGCAGAGTATCAACTACATTTAGCTTATTTATGGATTTGATATCCTCGTAGTCAATGTCCAGCGTCTCGATGATTACGTCCGCTCTGGTATTTTCATCCAGGAAATCCGCAAGCCAGTCGCGTTTCTGCAGCCCTTTAACGTACACTATATGAGATGTGTCATCTTCTTCGTCGATCGCATCAGCTACAGCTTTCGTAATTAGCTGTTTAGCCATACTGTACGGAACGTCTCCATCGTTCCACCGTAGTCCGTGATGTTTTGCCGTCAACCACCGAATGCTTGATTTGTCGGATTTTGTAAGAAGGAATTGTGACATAGGACTCCCAAAAATATAGTGCGAGAGAACTGTTCCCTTGCGTAGGACAGCCACTTCCTTCGCGACAAATCTTCCATCGACGATGAACCCTTGCAGGTCAACGAATGTTGGTACAGCCATTATCGGTACAATTTAGAGGTCCGTTCGTTTCCGAGACAGACGGGAGAATGCAGTCTTTCTCGTAAAGCATCTCGATTTTCACGATGAAATTTTGTATGAATTTGACACAGGAGAGGGCGCGCAAGTAGCGTGGCAATTTAATTCATTTTGCGCACTACGTTTGTCAGCGGATTGTATTCAACCACCCGATCGTGCAGAATCAGACAGTAGGCTGTAGTATTTGCCGGCACATTCTCTTTACACTCGAATTCTATGCGCACGTCCACGGTGTCATTCTTGATCGACTCATTTTGTCGCGAACAATCAATCACCACGATGGGACCAAATTGTAAAAATTCAGCCACGGTGAATAATGCCTCGTTGCAACTATGTCCATAATACGATTTACCGAATTGCGTATACATGTGATACAAGATGGCATGCTTATTCTTGTCAAAGTCCAAGTTCATGTCATCGTATGGGTAAAATTCCGAGTTGAGAAAAATTTGACATTAGTCAATTTACAGTTGTTGAACTTAGTAACGTCTTCGTTCGTCACAGTCTTTCGACCAGTCTGTAGAGCAAGGATTACGCATCGTGGCTTCTCCAGCTGTGCGGATGCCTTCACGGCCCACGAATGCTTGTTTGTGTTTTGCAACATAGGATACTCGTACAGATCCCACGATTGAAAACAAATGCTCAGGTTTTGTCCACTTTCCAAAGTACGTAGCAACGATAGCTTATTAATGTCGTTCAGCGTCACATGAGGCATCCGCCATTGTAGTTTAAATAATTTAATTTCTGGTTCCAACACCGATGATCCTATCAAAGCATTGTTGTCGTTGCGCGACCGTATTAAAATCAATTCGTGACGCGCATTAATAATCATGTGTTTGTAGTTCTCGCAAAATCCTAGCAAATATATGAGTGGGATGCAAAAATTGAAATGATTTTTCACTATTGGCCCATCGCGTCGTTTCAAGCCCCATCCGGCATTCTCCATATTTTTGTCTTCGTCCGATGTCAGCGATACATAGTTTTTAAGCGTGCTAGTTATTCCAACGTTTCTGTTGCGATCAATCTCCACACCATTCAGCTCGTATCGAATCTCATCGAATAAGAACGCCACACAATTATTTCCCAACATCACCGTTAACGCATCATTTGGCTTATTTATCTTCAATTTCCCCTCCACATAGAGGAAACTTTCACACGGTAATGTGTATAAATCCTGCTGCTGTATCGGTATTCTTATCTCATCGCTGTATCCAAACGTCGTGTTGACGTATGGGTTGTATGTGTGAGTCTCGAGCTTGACGATGCGATCGTCAAACGTCGGCTTCCCTCCAATGCTTAGAATATCAGCCATTTTTTTTCAACTTAAATGCGCACAATGAATCCCAAAGATTTCAAAAATGCAATGTTCACAGCACTGAGCCTCTTCTTTTTAGCGTGATCAGAGCTGTTGCAGTTGTTGGTGTTGTAAACAATTTCACTTGGAACAAACGGGTTTCTGGAGTCGTTCAATACAAGCATTTCTTTCGCGCCACACGTATTATCGTCGTCTTCGCACGTGCAGTCTGATTGTAATCTCTTCACCTCTAAAATCGAGCAACCGTCCGTCTTGATCCACAACGCGTATCGTCAGATCCGTAACGACCCGTGCGGTGATTGGAAGGTAAATGATCTGTGCGGACGTTTCCGATATCTTATATCCTGGTGGAACTCTCGGAGAAAATTCATGTATCGTATGTACACGCCTCCCATTGTTGTACGCACCAGCGGTCACGCTACATTCTATGCGAATAATGTTCACGTTCATGATATTGTTACGATTTTGGTTGGGCATAACGCGTATTTACTGAACGGCAACGATAACAGAACATTAACAGCGGGTAACGAATACAATCAGTCAGGCGGAATGCAATATCGAGACGTCTGCTAGCAATGGCGGCTGGCTTTCGAGTGACAGCTTGACAGGCGATCGCCTTCTTCTCGCTGTCCTCTTGTCCCGCTCGCGAGCACCAGTGTGCCTTGGATTTCCATCCAAGGGGTGTTCGCAACACTGCTCCCCCCTCCGGAGAAGCGGTCGTCCCGGCCGCTGCAGTCCCTTCAACTCCCGCAGCCGTACCCTGGTCCGGAAGGGTGGAAAGGTCGCCGCGTGGCCCCTTCCGACCGGCGCCTCGGCATTCGTCTTCCCGCCCAGGGAAAAACCACTCCGAAAACCCTGGGCAAGGCGTGGGCACGTGGAATCCTCGGTCCTCGTCCGTTGTCACCGCTGCTTCTGCGGCTGTCCCCCGTCGTCCTGCTGCAGGCTGGGTCGCGCGCAACGGCTCCTTGCGTTTCGCACGCGACAGCTCCTTGCGTCTCGCGCGCAGCAGCTCCTTGTGTCCACACACGCAACAGCTCCTCGCGTATCGCACGCGACAGCTCCTTGCGTTTCCTCGGGATCCCTCGACGGCGGTTCCTCCGGGGCTCCAACGGCGGAATCCCGCGCCGCTCCGGAACGTCCCTGGGCGACTCCGCTCCGTCCAACGCCCCGCAGCGGTCTGGTCGCTCCGGCGCTGCGACCTGGTTCGCCCTCGACGGCAACCTGATTCGTCCCCGACTGCATCCTGGTTCGTCCTCGACGTCCTTCCAGCAGTCCTGAGTGGCCCTTCGCCCTTCGAAGTTCCCTTGCGAAGAAAACGTTGCCCACATTAGCCCGAGACCGAAGACAACCCGTTGGGGCTGCACGAGCTGGAAAACCAGAAAGGAGGACCGAGCGCGCAAGCAGAGGGTCGCAGCTAGTCGCAAGCATGCAAGCGGCCCAGCCCCCAGTCCGGTCACCCGTCTCGTCAACCCTGGCTGTCTTCTCTCTTCCTCCCTGCTCGACGGCCCCATTCCTCTTCTTGGCCTCAGGTGCTGAACCAGGGGACCGACCTGTGCGTCCTGCCAGCGCTCCCGTCTTCGCGACACCCCCTCCAGCCGATCCAAGCAACGCTTGTCCGCCTGGTGGTTGGGGATGCCATTTCCCTCCTGCTGTCCACCCTCCTCTCCTACTTTTTCCTGGGTACCCCGCGAGAACCACCATCCCGGCCGCGCCGGGGGCTCGTAGGGTCTCCTCCAGGGGGCTAGCGGGGCGCTTTCACGTATGTCCGCACCCCGCTGCGGACTGCCACGCTATTGTGGCACATTCGGGGAATTCGGGAGCGCGTGGCCAGGCTGCGGCGGCAGTCCCCCGACACCTTGTCCCTCGTCGTGGGGTCTCGTGAACCTGAAACAGAACCGAAGGAAAAGGGGGCCGGGCCACGGAGGCAGTCTCCGCAACCCGGTCCACCGGATTAGCTTAATCTAATCTTCTTCCTCGGGTCCGGTCCTGCGTCGTCTTCACTCTTCCTGCAGTGGTCCCTCGTACTTCGCAAGGCGGCGCACGTGGACCACCTTGCACTTCTTCCTGCGTGACCGTTGGATCCTGTAGACGACGGCGTTGATCCTGTCCACCACTGTGTAAGGGCCTTCCCAATCCGCTTGCAGTTTCGGGCACTTCCCCTTCACTCTTCGTGGTTGGAACAACCACACTCGTTCTCCTGGCTGGAACTCCACCGCGTGAACCCGGTTGTCGTACCACGACTTCATCTTTGAACTGTAGACGTCCAGACGGCGTCGAACGAACTCGTGGATCTTCGTCATCTTCCCTCGAATCCATTCGGAGTATCCTTACTCGACGTCCTCTTCCTGTTCAACTTCCGGGGGCAGTCCCCTCCATAACTGCAGGGGTAGACGTAGTTCCTGGCCGTACAGGATCATCGCTGGGGTCAGTTGTGTAGCCTCATGCCGTGCTGACCGGTAGGCGAGGAGGAACATGGGGATCCATTCGTCCCAGTCCCGCTGGTGCTCCGAAACGAACATTGCAAGATATTGGAGCAATGTCCTGTTCAAGCGTTCTACCAGCCCGTCGGATTGAGGGTGCAGGGGAGTTGTTCGTGTCTTCTTGACTGCAAGCAGCCTCAGCAGTTCCTTGAAAACAGAGGACTCAAAGTTCCTTCCTTGATCGGTGTGTATCTCCAAAGGTACACCGTGACGACACACCACGTTGTGCAGAAGAGCTCTTGCCACTGTGACAGCTCGCTGGTCTGGCATCGCGATTACTTCCGGCCACCGGGTAAAGTAGTCCGCCACGACCTTTTTTTTTTTTTTTTTTTTTGTTTTACTTGGTGGAAATCCCCACGGATACCCCCCGCCCGCGGGGGCGGGCAGGGGGTTATGTGGGACTCGAACCCACTAAAACCACCAAGGTGATCTACCTCGCGCGCGGAGCTGCGCGCCCGAGGGGAGGGATTTGGACGCGAGATCAAACAAGCGATACGTTCGCTACCCTCCCCCCTTGCGCTTCAATGCAGCCCCGCGCTAGGTCCCCTGAACGGGGTCGTCCCTGGGGGAGTATGACAACCTCCCCCAGCAATATTCTCCGGGACCGGCGACTCGCGACGGATCACGCGCCCGAGTCGCCCCTTCCGGGGTCGCTGCTGCTAGGGCGGTGGTGTCCCCCGACACCCCCGCCCCGCGACCCCGCGATCGAGCTCCCAACCGGTCGCCGCGCAATGCTTGGTAGCGCGCGGCCGGGCCGGGGCACACTGCGTACCCCGGGGGAAGCTCGATCGCTCAGACGGGAGCGGCGGCCGCCGCTCCCCTGGCGGGGGGGGGGGGGCTTTAAGACGCCCCCCCCCCGTTCTCCGTGCCTCGCGACGCCGCCGCGGCCCTGGCGAGTCCGATGCCACGACTCGCCGACCGCGGCGGTCACCCCCGTCGCTTCGTCGTCCGCGGCGGCCCTTCGCGACAACGGGGGCCGCCGCGTTTCCCGACTCCTTCCCGACGTCCCCCGGCGCGCGTCCCCCTCCGACACAGAGGGGGCGGCGCACCGGGGGACGTAACGGCCGCGCCCGTTGCGCGGCGCGGCCCCATCCCGATCCCCTACAGCGGGGAGCGGCGGGACGGCGCGACCCGGGGCCTGATATCCGGGGGAGCGGGGCGACTTACGCAACTAAGTCGCCGCGCGACCTCCCCCGGCCCCGGGTCATCTCCCTCTCCCGCGCCGCCTCCTCCGGACCGCTTGGCTCGGGCCTCCCCGGCCCGCCCTCTCGCGGTCCCTCTCCGCCTCCTCCTTCTCGAGCATTATAGCCTCGGAGAAGGAGGCGACGGCGTCCCAACAGTCCCGATCTCCCGCCATGCGACGCACGACCGTCGCCAGCGAGAGATCGGGACCCAGCTGCAGCTCCAGGACTCGGCGGTCATCGAGCCACTCCGCGCACCTCGCCAGAGTGTGATCCGCCGAGTCCACGTCGCCCCGGCCGCAGCTGTGGCACTGCGGCGCCTCCTCCCGCCGGATGCGACACAAGAAGTCACCGAAGCAACCGACTCCGGTGAGCATCTGTGTCAGGCGGAAGGTAAGCCTGCCGTACCTACGCCCCACCCATTCCCCGAGAATGGGCAGCAGCGCCCCGACGACGCGTCCCCCCCGATGTTCCGGGAGGGAGAGCCAGTCGATCCATCTGGATCCCATGCGTCGCCGGGCCTGGTCCCGCGCGTCGGGTCCGACCGGCGCCAGGGGGTCCCTCGCTCCGCTGAGATCGTGCGAGGCGAATCAGGAACCTTCGACCATAGAGGTAGTGGTGGAAATGCTCTACAGATTTCACCACCGCCAACAGCTCTCTCCGAGTGACACAGTAATTCCTCTCTGCTTTTCCCAAGGTTTTGGAAAAATAGGCTACGACCTTTTCCTGTCCTTCGTGCTCCTGTGAAAGGACGCCGCCTATAGCGAAGTTAGAGGCGTCCGTATCCAGAATGAAGTCCTTGTCCGTCTCCGGGTAGGCAAGTATCGGCGCTCCGGTGAGTTTCTCCTTCAATTCCTGGAAAACTCCTTGGCATTCCTCGGTCCATACGTAGTTTTGTTTGGTCTCGGTGAGGCGATGCAGGGGCTTGGCGATTCTGGAGAAATCCTTTACGAATTTCCGGTAATATGTGCATAATCCTAGGAAGCTCCTCAATTCCGTGACGTTCTTCGGCTGCGGCCATTCCGAGATGGCTTTAATCTTCTCCGGGTCCGTCCTGACTCCGCTCTCCGTGACGATGTGGCCCAGATACTTTACTTCTCGGCAGAAGAAAGAGCACTTCTTGGGGCTCATCAGCAGTCCAGCTTGACGTAAGCGCGAAAACACCGTCCGTAGGCGCTCGAGCTCCTGCCCGAAATCCTTCCCGTAGATAATGATGTCGTCCAAGTACACCAAGCAGATCTTCCACGTCAGGTCTTGAAGCACGTCCTCCATCAGTCGCTCGAAAGTCGCAGGGGCGTTGCAGAGTCCAAAGGGCATAACCTTGAACTGCCACAGACCCGTCCCCACGGAAAACGCGGTCTTCTCTCGGTCCTTCTCGTCCATGGAAAGCTGCCAGTAACCGCTCTGCAGGTCCACGGTTGAAAACCAGGCAGAACCAGAGAGGGCGTCCAGTGTATCCTCTATACGGGGCAGAGGATACGAGTCCTTCTTCGTGACTTCGTTCAGGCGACGGAAATCCACGCAGAAGCGAATGGTCCCGTCCTTCTTCTTCACGAGGACAATCGGGGAGGACCACGGGCTCCGCGATTCCTCGATCACGCCCTGAGCCAACATCTTCCTGAGTAGCTCTTCCACCTCCGCTCGTCGGTGCAGCGGCAGCCTCCTTGGTGCCTGTTTAATGGGCTCGCAATCTCCGGTGTCAATAGTGTGCTTGACCCGGTCGCAATTCCCAATCTGAGTCGCGTCCTTGGCGAAAACGTCCTGAAATTCACGAAGTAACCCAGCAAAAAGTTCCTTTTCCGTTTCTGTCAAACCTGACGAACAGCGTGTGAACAGCTCTTCCAAATGCTGTGGGACGCCCGTTCCCCCTTCTTCTGCTGGTTCCTTCTCCTCGGGGGTCGGCTCCCCGAAGCGAATGTCCGATTTGCCGGGAAGGCTCAGCACCCCCCGAGCCAGATCCAAGCTACAGCGGTGCTTCTTCAAGAACGCCGCTCCTAGGATACACTTCTCCACCATCTCAACAACGTAGAAATCTTCTACGCTCGAGAGTCCTCCGACGCTGACCTCCAGGCTCTTCTTGCCGAACACCTTCATTTTCTCCCCCGTCGTGGAGCGGATATCGAGCCTCGCTCGAGCGATGCCCTTCGTCGCACACAGCTCCTTGTCCAGCAAGTTGATGGGCGAACCTGTATCGAGGATAATTTTACAAGGCTTTCCGCCGATTTTTCCACATACGTATATTTCGTCGGTAGGATTCCATTGCCGCCCAGTCGCCTCCCGCATCGCCACACTCTTGACGACCGGGGGACTGTCCTTCTCGGTCCGGCGTCTCCCCCTTACGCCGTCCTCTTCGAGTTTCCCTGGGGGGGTCTCCTCGGCGGAGCAGCTCCTGTCTGACCGTTCTTAGCCTGGAAGCAATCCTTCTGCAGGTGTCCAGTCTTGCCGCAAAGCCAGCAAGTCCTCGTCGGACCCGTTCGCTCCTCCGGCTTGGCGGGCCTCCTCCTCTTCTCGGGACACCTCGAATTTTCCGTGTGCTTAGCTTTCCGCTTTTCTACGTCCCTACTTCGCGATTCGGGCGCGGAGCCGCGAGACATCGCCTCCACGGCCTCAATTTCCAGTGCCCTGGTCACTGCGGCTCTTAGGGTTGTGAACCCGCCGAGACGCAGCTCCCGTTGCATAACAGAGCTCGACAACGCCGTTACGAACTGGGACGCGGCGAGTTTGTCGCGGATCTCTACCGGACAATCGGCAAACGCGGACTGCGCTAAGCGCTCAATTTTGGTGGCGAGCGAAGAGATGCTTTCATCCCTTCGCTGCCGATGGCTCTGGAAAAGTACGTAGTTCAGATTCGAAAGATTCTTCGCCCCGTAGCGGAATTCAAGCGCGGAAACCAACTCCGAAAAACTCTCACATTGTGCGGCGGTGAGCGTCGTCAGGACGCTCCTCGCCGCGCCCCCAAGGGAAGCGACCAGGGCCGTGGCCTTCTTCTGGTCGTTCCAACCATTCGCACGCGCAATCGTTTCGAACTGCACCTTGTACTCCTCCCACGAATTTTTCCCGTCGAATATCGTCGGCTTCACGGCGTACCCTAAGCTAAGGACGCTCAAACCCGATGAAGGGGCAGCGGCGGGCGCACTAGCGGACGTGGGGACATGCGCTGGGGGTACTCTATTGGCAACACTATTCTCACTGATTTCACTTGACACAACCTCCCCACCCCGAGGGCCCGCGCCGCTACCACCTGAGCCCTGGCTATTCTGTAATGAAGCGGTTACGACCTGAACCCGCTCCTCCAACTCCGCCATCCGCGCCTCAAAAGCCGCCTGCGCCTGTCGATCGGCAGCCTCCCTGCGTTGATCTTCCCTCAGCCGGCGGGCTGCGTCGTCCCTCCGCTGTTCCTGCATCTGCTCGACGATGCTGAGCTGGAGTGTGGTGAAAAGCTCCCGCAGGGACGGATCGCCCGATGCTCCGGAAGAAGGGACCGCAGGGGCCGCGGAAACCGCGGAAGCGCGAGTGGGCATGCCGCTCCGGGCGGGCATCCCACTTCTGACACCAATGTTAAGATTTTGGTTGGGCATAACGCGTATTTACTGAACGGCAACGATAACAGAACATTAACAGCGGGTAACGAATACAATCAGTCAGGCGGAATGCAATATCGAGACGTCTGCTAGCAATGGCGGCTGGCTTTCGAGTGACAGCTTGACAGGCGATCGCCTTCTTCTCGCTGTCCTCTTGTCCCGCTCGCGAGCACCAGTGTGCCTTGGATTTCCATCCAAGGGGTGTTCGCAACAATATTAATTGGATCGTCCGATTCGTGCCATCGTTCTGGTGCTAATACCCAATTCGTCGAGAATCCCAGTAGCGATCCAATGTTGTTGGGCTTTGTAAAGTCTACGGTGAACCGACAGTACAGCTCGCTTTTCATGGTATTGTTGTTGGGACGCAACACTATAGGATACAGATCGTTGTCACCGTCATCGTTGTCGTCATCGGTGCCACCAAGATTTTTAGGATACCGCTCGAGTAATCGCTGCTTCAGGTACTTGGCAATGGCGTCTAGGTCGTAGGAGCCGTGGGGAATCATAATGTATTCATAAGCGCTGTCGCGGCTGTTGTTTAGGATGAAGTAGAATTTATCGTTGCTCGAGTCGATGTTCGGTATTGTGTGATAAGTTTCAAAGGTTGTTAGACCAAGCTCGTAATCATCGTCGCTCAAATCTATGGGTGGAAAGTAGCTCACCGCGAGGGTGCTACTCTTGCCGGTTAGAGTGAATGTTAACGTCATATTCCGTTCGAACTGCTCGACCAGTACTGAATCAGAGTGGTGGGAAATCAATCCTTAAATTTGGCACCGATCGTTTGTAGAAAGCGTAGACATAGTTGTCCGCAATTGCTCTGATCGTACTTCTGATAGGACGTTCGATTGTATTCAATTTTCACAGCATCCGTATCCAGATATTTTACCAATTCCATAGGCGGTCGAAGATTCCCAAAGCTGTCGAAATATATAGCTCGACACCCTCTCTTCGCATACGCCACCCAATGAGTCCCCGGCCCCTCGGCATTGTCCAAATTTACGATACCGCTCTCGTTTCGACGTACTCCACCAGCTGGTAACGCGTTGCGCATAAAAACACCTCTAAAGAATGGAATACGCATACGTTTTGCCAACTCCTCCAATTGCACATCGGTAGTTACGCCCGCAGGCATTTTTATTTTCTTTTCGACGTTTTTTTTTTCGTTTAGATATTCCCTGTCCGCGCTTGTACGGCGCGAGATAAAGTCCGCGACCTTCCATGGAGCGATTATGGCGTTGCATTTCCTGCAGCTGACGTTGCGCCGCCTTATTATCGTTTACCGCCTTGGCGATCCCCGCCGCTCCACCAGCCAATGATCCGAGAACACCCAACAGCGGGAGAAGTGGTAATATACCACCCCGTTTTGCCACCGGAAGAATCCGCTTTTGCGATGCTCTCTTTGGAGTCCTTTTGCGGGTTTTTGTTTTCATCCCCATTCCGATCTTCGTCTTAGCCTTCATAGCTGCCCAAACAGCTGCAGCAGCACCTCTTTCACCCAGAGTCGAGTCTCGCGCAACGACGCGTTTTCGCGCTTTGTCAGCGAGAACGTTATCTGCCGCGTGCCTTTCGCCGAGGTCGTTGCTACGCGAATACGCAATATCGTGTTCGCGACACGCTGCGTCCAACGGATTGATACCTCGATCCCCTCTAGCCAATCGTTTTGCAAGACGAGTTCCTGGACCGCAAAACTGATATCCCGGAATGTGTAATTCGATTGGTAGCGCGTTTATCGCCCGATTTAACAAACCACGACCTTTCTTTACTGTCGTCGGTGACATTCGCTACAGTTTTTAATCAATGGTGCCGGACCGTCGATATGCGTTCGCTGCCAAGGGTGATTATAATGTTCCAAGCACCGGCGATACTGTCGAACCTCGGAATTGGCTTTTATATGCTCGGGGAGCCTGTCCCACAACCGATCAATGTGTCTGCCAAACTCTCGCAGTAGAATAATCTTTGGCATATATTTCAATTGTTCAGAGGTTAGGTCTCGAATATCCGACAGGATCAGAAGCATATTGAATACTGAGCTGTGGTGTTTCAGCGCGGACCTATAAATAGGGCGCATCACCGCCTCGACGTTTTCAAAATCATTTTTCACGGTTCGCGGGGAGGATGCGATTCGTGCGACAACCTGTAACCATACGCGTGACAAATTTTGATGATAAATCACGAGTGATGTCTTCGAAAACAGGGCGCAGACATGGTAGCATGCTACCAAACATTATCCGCTGCCTCATTTGTGGTCCATCAAATTGTGGAAAGACCAACGTGCTGGTCAGCTTGTTGGAAAGTCCTCACGGCGTCCACTTCGAGAACGTGTACGTGTATTCCAAGTCGTTGCAAGAGCCGAAATATCAGTACTTGGAGAATTTATTGATTCCGATAGATGAAATTGGCTACTTTACGTTTTCGAATAACAGTGATGTCATCCCACCGAGCGAATCGCTTCCGAATTCCATTTTTATTTTTGATGACGTGGCATGCGACAAGCCAGATACGATACGAGAGTGCTTTGCCATTGGGGCGCCACTCGAACGTTGACTGTTTCTATCTCTGTCAGACGTATGCAAAGATTCCCAAACATCTTATACGCGACAATGCGAATCTGTTGATTCTGTTTAAGCAGGATGGTACCAACTTGAAACATGTGTACAACGATCACGTAAACACCGACATGTCTTACGAGGATTTCTGCGCTTTGTATCGTAATTGTTGGCAACGGGATTATGGTTTCGTGGTGATAGACAAGGATAGCGCGATGTCCAATGGACGTTATAGAAAGGGATTTAACGAGTTTGCCATACCATGAGATGGTCAATTGTCGTCAACACGTCGGTGGGAAAGCAACGTCTGCGGTACAGCGATGATCGATATCGATACTCTGGAGATTAAGGATCGCGAGAGAATAGCGAAGGAAATTGCAAAAACCAGCGAAGCCATTCGTCGAAAACATCAGGCTTTGAAGACTGGCAAGATGGAGGAAGATATCGCGTTGGAGAAATACTTCAAACCTATCGTCGAACCACTAAAACATATTGTGGAAAATACCGCAGAGATGGAAGCTGATACATCGCCGCTGATGAGCACAGACGTTGAAGGGAATGAAACATTAACGCCTAAAAAAATCCTTCTGAAAGGGAACACATCGCGCAAGAGAAAGAGGAAAGAGCACATGTCAACGGAATATTCACCCATAACCTCGACACCAGTTCAATCGAAGCGGAAACGACAGAATGTTGGATCAAGCGATTCTCCGGCTCCACCCACGCCAATAAGTACATTACCCAATGTGCAATCGCTCTCAACCGTTGATGATGACGTTTTCGAATCTAGCCCCAATGAGTCGTTTGTAACATCTATTAGACAGCAATTCCAAACATCCGAGGGACAAGAGACGTTTCGCAGTCATTTCGGCCCGCTGGGGCAAAAATACATGAGCGCGATCCTAAGTGGTGATAAGGATACAACAATGGACTATGTGTACGGCGTATACTTTGGCAATAGTGGAACGAGGCTTGGGGATAAGGCTTTCGATATAGACATGGATGATAACATAATCATAGATGGTGTAAAATACAGAGGAACACCCGGTCTTTACGAACTGATTTTCAAGAGAATTCCCGATGATGCTGTATACACCGATGCCGATAAACAAAAATACAAAAGTATACTACTGGCGACGAACGCTCACAGACGCGGTCATGGTGCTAAAAATCCCATATTGAGCAACAAGGGACACAAGTACAAATATGTAATTGCACCGCTACTCCCTCGCGCATCGACTAGCAGGGCAGGGAAAGGTCTAACGGTACCGCGCGCCATGGTGGTAAACGATAACAAGATCGATTACGTACACTGGAACGATCCCAACGAGTTGGTGGATCGATTGCGTTTATTGGAAGCGTCGCGTCAGGCGGGTAACAACTCTCACGATCCCGAAATTCTATCGGTTATCGAGGAACTCCGTGAGGTAGGCCTCATTATAAATTAAACCGCACGCCGATGATGTGCGCTGTATGCATCGAGATGCCGATCAACAAATTTGGGGTATCGCTCGAGAAGAGTGGAGCAGCTAGAATGGACTATTACAAATGGAACGGTTTGCTTCGAAATTACATGCGAGATAACGCCCTTTGCGTGGCTGGTGCCGACTTTGATGCGAAATCACGCAAGATACGACGCGTAGCTCAGCCGGTGGCCGACACCGATGCGTCAATAAATTATACGTGGAAAAGAACATTAAACTTTTGAGAGAGCAGCAGGAAGAATTAGAGAGGAAGCTGGTTGTGTTTCAGAAAGATATGCTGACGTTGCAAAACAGCGTTCATAAGATATCGGAGGCGTTGAATTCTATCCCACAACCGGACAACGAAACTCGTAAAGTTAAAGAGGCTATAACCGCTTTTGCTACGGGGCAGCAACTTGTCCAGAATTTCCTCGGACCGATGGGGAGCACATAATGCACGCACACGATAATTATCGCATCATTCGTGTCCAAGACACCTCTGCGATCAAACATGCAACCATTATCGAAATCCAAGAGTAAAGAAGAAAACCATGGCTACAAGAAGCTACAACTCGTTGAGGAATTGCACGCTCCAGCTCGAAGACATTTCCCGCGGAGACGCGTCGTAGTGCACGGATACGATGATTTGTGGCAAGCTGACATTGTAGAAATGCGTCCATACTCGCGTTTCAACCAAGGTCACCACTACATACTTACCATCATCGATGTGTTGAGCAAGTATGCATGGGCGGTGCCGCTCAAGACTAAAAGTGGTGCTGAGGTGACTAAAGCGTTCGCAAAGATATTTAGAGATCGATATCCGAAAAATTTGCAAACCGATCAAGGAAAAGAATTTTACAACGCCGATATGCAGAAACTCTTGACAAAGCACGATATTAATCATTATTCGACGTATTCGGTGATGAAGGCATCCGTCGTAGAACGTTTCAATCCAACTTTGAAGAACAATATGTGGAAATTGTTTACGCTCAATGGAACCTATAGATGGACCGATGCGCTGCCGCGTCTGCTTGCAGAGTATAACGCACGAAAACATAGAACCATCGGAATGCGTCCTTGCGATGTTACCCCTGCGATCGCCGACAGGCTGCTAGCCACCGTATACAGCAACATAAAGATCGCTGCTCCAGCGAGATTCCAGTTGGGCGAGTTTGTGCGCGTGAGCAAATTTAAAACCATCTTCGATAAAGGCTATACGCCGAATTGGACAACGGAGGTGTTCAAGATAGTGAAAGTACAGGCAACTAATCCTGCAACGTATCTGCTCGCCGATTCCTGTGGAAAACCTGTTGCCGGCGGATTCTATGAACAGGAGCTGCAACGCGTCACCGATCCTGATGTGCATCTAGTGGAAAAAGTGCTGCGTAGAAAGGGGGATAAGGTATATGTCAAGTGGCTGGGGTTTGATAAATCACACAATTCGTGGATAAATAAAAATAAGGTATTGTAAATTAATAATGCATAACTCAATAAATACAATGATACATATATATAAATGTGTAAACAATTTTTTTTATTTTAACACATTAATCCCACTATTTATAATACAATAATCCCACTATTTATAATACAATAATCCCACTATTTATAATACAATAATCCCACTATTTATAATACAATAATCCCACTATTTATAATACAATAATCCCACTATTTATAATACAATAATCCCACTATTTATAATACAATAATCCCACTATTTATAATACAATAATCCCACTATTTATAATACAATAATCCCACTATTTATAATACAATAATCCCACTATTTATAATACAATAATCCCACTATTTATAATACAATAATCCCACTATTTATAATACAATAATCCCACTATTTATAATACAATAATCCCACTATTTATAATACAATAATCCCAGTATTTATAATACAATAATCCCACTATTTACAGAACCTTTGCCAAAAGGTCTCGCCCCACGCGACAGCCCTCCAGGTCGCCGGCCCAAACCGGCGCTCCGTAGAGCGCCATGGACCGGACGACCGTCACGTATAGTCGCCGAACTGCTTCGTGCGGGCCTCCCAGGTTGGGCATGATGCGCCCGAGGGCGAACACCTATCGCTCCAACCTGGGGCCCAGGACCCGAAAGTGACGCGCGAATCGCCAGTAGGTGTCCAGGGTCAGACCGAGATACCTCATCGATCGGCCAACCCTGATGCAGGCCTCCCCGACTCTGAGAGACGCTCCGACGGGAATGCCGGTTCCCACCCTGTCCGCGAGCCATACCGCCTCCGTTTTCGCGGAGGCGACTCGCAGACCGAGCGCCTCTATCGCGGGGATGACAAGCCGCAGTGCTCTTTCCGCGAGGTCCAGTGCTGCCAGCCACCTCGGCCCAGAGGCCACCACCAGCGTGTCGTCAGCGTAGCACACGAACGACACGTCAGGCGATGGCAACTCCACCCGCAGCACCGCGTCGTACGCCAGGTTCCATAGCAGGGGCCCTAAAACGGACCCCTGTGGCACGCCGCGGTGCACATGAGCCACCCCGTCCCCGTCTCGCCCGACGTAGGAGACCACTCGGCCACGGAGGTAGTCCCAGATCAGGCGGCGAAGGTAGAGCGGGACGCGATGGTATACCAGCGCCCGCTCGATCGCCGCCCAGGAGACGGTGTTGAACGCGTTGGCGATGTCTAAAGACACCGCCCCCCTCGACCGCCCGGTCGGACAGCGACCGAACCAGTAGAATAGCATCTACGGTCGATCGCTGCCGCCTAAAACCGAATTGGCGGTCGGACAGATCCGGGAACTCCGCAGCTCCGAGGTGGTCCATGAGGCGGGCAGCTATAATCCTTTCCAGGAGCTTGCCCGCCTCGTCGAGGAGACAAATCGGCCGATAGGCCGAGGGTGACTCTGCGGGCTTACCAGGCTTTCGTAGCAGCAAAACTTGCGACATACCTGTACTAGCCTGGCGCAGGTTGACCGAACCGGACTCGGCATCCTTACGTATGCATGTGATTTGCAACGTAGATCATCATCTGCATGTTTTCTTCTGTCTTCTGTTTGCCCCCTCCTGTGAACTTAGAAATGGGTCTGAAAAAATTAACGGGTGAATTAAATTTATTATTTTTTTCACCACTTTCATGGGACTCTTACGGCGGCGTCGATCCACTCGCGTGATCGGGAGGATCCGCGAGGAACAATGTCATTTCAGACAGTTTTGACCACTGATGCTGTCAGTGGTCCTGCGCTGCACAGCGCGATGCGACGCCTAATTGATCGAATGTACTATATCTTTCGCCACTTTCATGGGAATCTTACGGCGGCGTCGATCCACTCGCGTGATCGGGAGGATCCGCGAGGAACAATGTCATTTCAGACAGTTTTGACCACTGATGCTGTCAGTGGTCCTGCGCTGCACAGCGCGATGCGACGCCTAATTGATCGAATGTATTATATCTTTCGCCACTTTCATGGGAATCTTACGACGGTGTCGATCCACTCGCGTGATCGGAAGGATCCGCGAGGAACAATGTCATTTCAGACAGTTTTAACCACTGATGTTGTCAGTGGTCCTGCGCTGCACAGCGCGATGCGACGCCTAATTGATCGAATGTATTATATCTTTCGCCACTTTCATGGGAATCTTACGACGGTGTCGATCCACTCGCGTGATCGGAAGGATCCGCGAGGAACAATGTCATTTCAGACAGTATTGACCACTGATACAGTCAGTGGTCCTGCGCTTACAGCGCGATGCGACGCCGCGCTGATACAATAGTTTTACTATTTTCGGAAACTCGAAAAATACGGTCGGGTATACGTTTAATCTAGAGGGTACCCTTAACATATATACATAAATGCGCCTTTAAAGCTAGCATCTCCGGTATGTATTTCGGCTTGTTTTTTAAGTCATCGTACTCGAACCAGCGATCTTGCTGGTTTATGAGCGCCGTGTAATGACCAAGGGATGTCATGCTTGAACCCCCGTAGTGAGGCACAACACCTGCCAACACGTAATTATCGGCCTCTATTTGTAATGTTAAAGGAAATTCATTTAACAATACTCTTCTACTACAATCTTCGTAACTTATCTCAATAAAAATAAATAGTCCGTAAGAATATTTTATATGCACATGCTTGCCACAACACCGTGGCTGAAAATTTGTATCATTGATGATTAAACTTTGTAAGTCTTTCACCCCGCATTTTTGCATCGTGTTGTGATTGTTTGGAAATAACACACTCTTTCGATCGGATGTTGATCCACATATATCACAGCGTGATGTTGTAATCAAACTTGGAATATCGATGAAAACTTTTTCGCACAAATACGCAATATTAGATGCAGCATCTATAATCTGTATATTATTTACCACTGTTGGTTTAACAAAAAGTTCTACAGTTTTTAATAATAATGCTCTCATTTTATAAATGCGGTTACACGGTCCTTTCCGTAAAAATTCTCTTACAAATAGAAAACATTGTTTCTCACTATTTTCTATATTGTTTCTTACATTATCATTATAACATGAATGAGCTAATATCTGCATTATACTGTCAAAACCACATGTATTTTTAACTACTGTTTTTTTGCTGCTCATCGTTAAAATTGTACACAGGTTTCCATTTGCAAGTATTCCAATGCCAAGGGATCTTGCTGTTTTTGAGTTCGGATCCCAATCAGGCCTCGTATCTAAGTATGTTCGATTAACCTTTTTGGGATCGTTTTTGTTGCGCCAATTTTGTTCATATTGTAAATTCTGATTTGAATCAATTGCGGAGTCCGACTCACAATCAGGTGTATCGGTTGTTACAATAGGATCGTTTCTGGAGACAGTAGTTGTTGGTTCTGTTTTATTGTCGTCTTGCGCCACGTCTATTATTTCGATATATCCGTCATTCCCATCAGTGTCAGATATATCACAAAATTACCTTTTTTAAAAAAAGGTACAAAAAAGTGCGCCAAGTATATAATCCCATAAAAAAGAATCCCTTTTAAAAACATTGTCGTAAATTAATAGCTTTACAAAACTAATGATATACACCAATTGCGCCAATTATCGCAATGACTATTTATACAAACAAAAAAATGTATCAAATAATAGTAAACAGATATATTTTTATACAAATAAATATTTTAATACGAATAAATATTTTATTCAAAATACTTGGCGCTGCTCTCGGAATTGGTGTTGCTAAACTGAATAAATATGTCTGAATCAATAAGTCTGGTCTTGTTTTATTTATTAACCAAGACAATTAACATTTTTTTCAGAGAGCAGCGCCAAGTATTTTGAATAAAATATTTATTCGTATTAAAATATTTATTTGTATAAAAATATATCTGTTTACTATTATTTGATACATTTTTTTGTTTGTATAAATAGTCATTGCGATAATTGGAGCAATTGGTGTATATCATTAGTTTTGTAAAGCTATTAATTTACGACAATGTTTTTAAAAGGGATTCTTTTTTATGGGATTATATACTTGGCGCACTTTTTTGTACCTTTTTTTAAAAAAGGTAATTTTGTGAGGATTTCACACATTTTGTAGTGTTTATTGATGACTGGATAATTTTTTCACCCCGTCAGGGTTATTTTTTTTAATTAACAATATATTATATTGTCATCCAAACTACGCACACCTGCAAAGCTACAAGACAATTGGATTGGTGGAATTGCTTTAAATTTGAGTTTTCAAATATGAAGCAAACATACAAGAAGCACACAGAGGATCGAAGCTGAATAAAAGTTTAATTAAAGTTTAATTAATATTATACTATATTACAATAAATTTTTTTTCTGACGTAGATCACACTGCATCATTTTGTGCTTCAGTTATCTGTAAATATATAAAATCCACATTATAGTTACAATATAACTTAGAAGTTTTAGACGAAGGGTGAACTTTTCCTATAGTACGTGTAGAGACTACATAATGTGTCCGAATGAGGTGAGAGCGTATGGCAGAAAGTCTTGTTGAAGGAAATTTAAATGCTAATGGTAATTTATCAAAAATGAATGAAGAGCTCCAATATATTTAACGCACAATTTATTGGTGTTGGAATAAAATTAATTTAATATGTTCATTAGTGAATTTAAATATTGGTAATGTGAAACTAATAAATTAATGATTAGCGTGGGAACTACTGTAGATTTTAATAAACTATTACGAATATCTTTCATAAAAGATTAGGAAGTATCGAGGGAGATGCATTTTCAGCGTACTTTTTTCACTAATGTAACTTACTTTACACTGCAAGCACTACGCCATAATTTTCTTAATTCTTAATGCTACGCTAATATGAAAAATTTTGTCAATTTACCTTATTTGACAGATTTCCAGAAACTTGAGCGAAACAAGATGCTTCTCTGTCTATCTAACTAAATGTAAAAATAGTTTTGTTGTATAAAAACAATATATTATTTTGTAGAAACTTGTGGGAAAGAAGATGCTTCTCCGTCAAACCTTCTCCGGACAACTTCCAAGTCTGTGCGTTTCCGCCGTTTCTATAAGCTCTACGTAAATAGTCTATTGAAAAATTTTGGTGACTTACCTTGTTAATTGAGACAATAATTCAGTGTCCTCTATGGTGTAAAAACTCGTGTCATTTAAAAATTTTTAACTAGTTTCCTTATTTCACACTTGACAGGTTATAACTGTTTGACACTAGCTAGGTTACGTGGACTAGCAACCTGAACGTAGATGCTTTTTGATCTTTTCGTGCTGCGTGAATTGGCGGTACATTTCCTCACCCTTTCATGCTCCCCTCTTGCCCACACTTGACGATGGAGAAAAACGTAAAATTCGCCAAATTGGAACTTTGCATTGAAATATCTCAGCTTATAAGGCACGTAGGAACAAAACGAAGACACTTTTCTTATGTAAATCAACCCCAAGCTATCCATTAAGACCATTCAAAATCTAATTGGATCAGCCGTTATTGAGATTCGGAAATCTCAGGGTTCTTGAAAGCGAGTCGTCGCGTAATAATAGCCACTCCGTGTCTCGCGCTGCGCATATATATATATATATACTTGGCGCGAGACACTACCGTGTCTCTTGATGTGCATTTTCTCGAGTTTCGTTGTCGTCTTGCGCCATTTCTTTTATTTCAATGCAATCGTCATTCCCATCAGTGTCAGATATATGTGCATTTTCTCGAGTATCGTTGTCGTCTTGCGCCATTTCTTTTATTTCAATGCATTCGTCATTTCCATCAGTATCAGATGTGTTTGCATTTCCTCGTGATTCTGCCATTGCTAATTTTGCTCTACCAGAAAACGATTTTAAGTGAATGCTTACAAATTTGTCCACGCGCAACGGTTTTGGTAAGCCATTTAATAAACGATGTTTGATATCGTTCATTTCTGATTCGACGGCACTGGAACTAGCGTGTAATTTGCCAAATTGAAATTTCTCCATCATTAACCCAGTATATAATGGAAAATATGGTAGTAAATTACTAATGCTTCTAGCCATTTGCGGGCTATAATATGGATTTATCTCTGTACCATTTTTTTCATTTTCAGCTTGATTTTTAATATTCATGATAAATTCGCGACACCATGAAAATACCAATGCTTCATCGTTAAAATCTTGTGACTCTAATTCGTGGTCTTCAAAATTAGACTCGCACGTGGGATCATCATTTGTTTCAACATCTGCCATTTCCGCGAACTTTTCCTTACCCTTAATGACATTTATCATGTAAATGCGAGCCTCTTCCGATACGGTTTTTTGTCCACATTCGTCTAAACCGCATGTCTGTGCATAACATAACATTAATAAATGTTTGACGAAGACTTTAAAGTTTTCAAAAGCTATTTGATTTGTCAGTTGCCCCATAGCCAATAGACAGAAGGTTTTGACTTGCGGATGAAGAGATTTTATAGGCTTCCAACGTGATACAAAATGCATGTAATGGCAAATGTCGAGTCTTACGAATGAACGTGGCAAAGTCATAAGTGACTCGTTTGTTAAGGATAAAAAACATTTGGATAAATAATCTTTTAGATTTTTACATTGTGCAAAAACTCTCGTTATAGCACCCAAAAGCGCTTTGTCGAAATCACAAGTTACCTCTTTTGGTAGTGGAAACTTAGTTGTGTGAGTGGAACCGAGCCGAATTATTTCATACAGCCAATTTTGAATTGCGTTCGTATTCTGTGTAGAACTTAACATTTGGAACACTGGCATTTTCGATGTAGGTGTCTCGGCAACAATTTGATATAAATAAATATGTGGGCACAAATTTCCATTAGGCGTACGCAATTTTTTAACAAGCGATCCAGTGGCATCAATAAATATTCTTTGATAATATTGAATATAAACGGCTATTTGATCCACTGTCCAGTAATGGACGAAAAACGGATCTAAACCTATAGAGTGAATAGAACCCGGATGATACTTATATTTCATTTGTAAAATGCTGTTCACTGGATCGGTTGTAGTAATTTCCAAATTCTTGTTTATTAATTGCTCCTTAGCTTTTCGCAACACGCATGCTTTTGGTAAATGTGGAGGCTCGGGATCACCAATCTCCATAAGATTGTCTGCTTCCGCTCTTCGCCACATGCTAGGCAAAGTTTTATTATCGACCATCGTTTTTGCAATTGCAATTCTGCGACTGCCTTTCAACTGTCTTCTTTTCTTATGTTCGATGGTCGATACGAAACCTTCCACTTCGCATTCAAAAACTACTTCCGATTGGGGCAATGGTTTGTTTATAATACATCCTACAAATTTAGCCTGGCATTCGGAACAAGATCCTGATATTTTCAAATACAAACTCTGCTCTGAAACTTTACACCTTTTGAATGCGAAGGGACATGGAAGTTTCACTTCTTTATATATTGCGGCAAACAGTACGTCAGACCAAACTTTTCTCTGAAGCGTAGAATACGTTCGATTTTTACCTTCATTGTTTGCATATTCCACGTTTTCCGGTTTAATTTTTATCCAGTCTTTATGTGACAGGATCACATTAAACCGAATTACGTTATCGGAAATGCTCTCCGTCGAAGCATCTAAATCAATAAAAGACAAATCTTCTTGAATATTGTGGAAATCTAATACTTTTTTCCAAATGTTGTATCGATTCTGCTTGCACAGAACATAAATATACTTAGGTTTCAGGATCTGATTCATACGATCCGAAATATCTTTATAAACTGCGTCACTTGGCACAACAGGCAAGCCACGATTATCAGCCACATGCTTATAATCTTCTGAGAGAATTATATTCAAAAGTTGATCTACAGTATTCATTTTGAAGATCTGTTTAATACTTTAAATAAAGGAAACTATGAATGAAAAAAGGTTGGTCCAACTTTCTTAATCTTAAAATCACTTAGTACTTACCAAATAGAAGGACAATGAAATGTGCTCTAGATATAAACTAGAGAAAGTCCAATCAGTAACACAAATAACGCACATATAACATAAACTTAATTAACTAAACACCATCTAAAACGAACAAAACGAAACACAAACTGAACAGTAACTTTATAAGCATAAGAAATGCTGAAAACGTCTCACTGTGCAGTTGCTGCTCGAATGGTTCTGTTTCAACTGAATGCAAAGAGAAAGTCGAAGGGTTTTCTGCACCATAACATAAACACATGGAGTGTCTATCGTCTAAGCAGTTCCTTCGGAGAAACTCCATAGCTCCTTAGAGAGCCGCCCCTAGAGTTTGCGGGACCCGGGGCAAAAATCGATATTATTGAAAACATCTAATTGACAGTGTCTACACGCAGTACCTAATTAAATTTATATTTATATTAGTATATAAAATTGTATACTTACCAAAAACAGTAAACCTAAAATGAAAATAAATAAATAACACACATAAGCACTATAGCACAATAAACGTAAATCGAAAATTAACAAGTTGGAAAGTATATTTCTGTTACGACCGACAATTTGTTGCATGCATGACTGTACCATGTTGCTATGGATGCTTCGGATATTTATTAGTTTCCAGGATATTAATAAAAAATTATTGTTAATTATTTTTACAATTCTGTTTGAATTACATACACGTAGCTGCGAACCACCCTAACGAGGGGCCCTCTCGCCTCTGATTCCGAATAAATACCAAAATATTTTATGAATATCTCGAAATCTAAAGGAGTCCGCTGGTAATATGTATAGAGGAAAGTTATTTAAAATTTTGATCTTGACAACACATGTCAAGGTCATTAAAGTCGGTGGCGAGGACTCCATTTCTAATAATTATCCTACATTTTTACGACATTTCGCAATTCTGCCGCTTTGATTTCTATCGAGCATTTATAGTTTTAACCTATATAGTTTTAAAAATATGTGCGAAAACTTGATACCTTGACAACAATACTTAATTCATTTAATTTGTACAAAAAACTGACCCTAAGCGCGAGGCGCGGGGCAACAGCACCGCTTAACTCAGTGCTAAGGGCGGCTGTGCTTCCTTACGAATTTGGGACAATGTGTGCGAACGAGATACGTAAAAGCGCAACGCGACATAATAGAGGGTAGACGTGTTAAGGTCTAGACACACTTGTCCATCCCGAGTCAGTTCCGTTCCAGCGTGCCAGTGGTAAGAAGAAGAGGGGCATAGAGGGTCTCTTCTTCCTACGACTGGCACGCTGGAACGGAACTGACACGGAACTGACCCGGGACGGACAAGTGTGTCTAGACCTTTAAGGTCTGCGCACACATATCCGTTCCGTGTCAGTCCTGTTCCGGCGTGCCTATGGTAAGAAGAAGAGACCCTCTATACTTGTGTTCTACTTACCAGTGGCACGCCGGAACTTAACTGACACGAAACGGATATGTGTGCACAGACCTTAATTATTCAACCATTCGAATAATGAGGAGTATTCGAATGTTTGAACATTCGAATATTCGGAGCGATCAAATTTCTGATTGTACCAAATAGGAATCTGAACATACAATATTTGTTCATACTTTATCGTGAAATTCTTTTCATACTGACCTTTACAATTATTTGTTTGGTCCTATGAATTCTGCAACGAAGTGTATGAATTATATTTAAATTTATGGACCTAGTGTATTTAAATCTTAAATCATAATACTCATTAATAGCAATAGTAGTAATTGTATTCCTTGCATATTTTCGAAGCGTTCATCGGAAAACATTTGCCTGCCAAATGTGAAACAGGGGCAATCGGCATCGTGCCGTTTTTTCAGGCATTTCGACCTTCTTCGCTCCAAGTTAATCTGTATATTACTCGGTCGGTGGATGGTACATTTGGTAACCATTCGTACCTGTATGTACCGTTGTCCACCGCCGACTCTGGGGGCAACTTCGTCATAAACCGCGACCCTGGCGAGATGTTCTGTTTGGGACCAGCTGGTTGTATATACATTTCCTCCACCTCGTCAAGACGGCGAAGGTACCCCCTCCACCGACGAATTAACAGAGGGGAGGTCCCTCCTCTTCTTCAAAAGTGTAAACAATTGGAATTTGTCACCTCCCAAAATTCTGGACAACACGTCTACCATCCGAACGCCGCGAAAGTTAGCGAGGGCTTGCGCTACGATCGCAAACGCTTACAGTGAGCACGGAAACCGCTTCGCAAAATCTTGAGGCAGGCCCGGGTCATGTCCTTTTTGTGCCCTAGGCGAGTTTTACAAATTGCGCCATTTATTAACACATTTATTTGAGATTATTTATGATTTTACTCTGCAAAGTTAGGCAACTGCTAGGGCGTAAGGTTGACAAGAAGTGCAAAATGGTCTTTCCATTGTTAGCATTGTTGAAGATAAACTTTTAAATCAAGTATTACGAACTGTACTACAACGGTTTTAAACTACGAGTAAAAATTAAGAGTAAGGACATGAAGAAGCTCAATTAAGTGTATTATAATAAATGGCGGAATTTAGAAAGCTCGGCTAGGGCCCAAAGAACACTCGTGCTGAGCCGGACTACCTGATCATGACGCGCATGCGCCGAGCAATTACGATTTCATGTGTAATCGTGTTTGGTTGCGGCATGATTAACGGTGGGACGGAGAAGGGATAGGTGCCGACTCAGTCGGTGTGTCCGGGTTCGGCGAATGAGTCAAGGCGACGTATAAACAATAACAGTGTTTATTCTAAGCTGTTCAATTGTGTTTACATTACTTTCCGAACGCGTCGGAAGAGCTACGGAGCGGGTAATATAATCGGCGCGTCGTTTCGCGGCGGCGGCGACTTTTCGGCGAGCGATAGGAGATGGGATGCGGCTTGTGGAACGTTCTGCTCAGAATGGCCTTATGGGGCACATTCATGCGAGAGTCGTACAATAGAGTATCTGAGTGCAATAGGGTCCCGGCCTATTGGGCGCGGAGACACCTCTCGGACGTAGGCAGGACGCAAGACGAATCTCGGTCTATTTCGGAAGAGGCTGGTAACGGTACAGTGATGGCGATGGCCGATCACTGACACACCTCAAGGCGTACAAAAATTGAGTCTCTTGAGTATTTGCGTGAAGCGGTATAGCAACATGCACAAGAGCTCCTGATTCCACTCGCCGCGGCTCTTATATCTGGAGCCCGTACGGTTTCGCGAGCGAGAACCGGCGCGAGGTCGCGGCCGCCTAGCGGGCGCGGCGCGAACTAAGCCCTCGTGTCTCGGCGCCGGGCGCTCGCGCGGCGCGTGACGTGACTTCGTCACACATGTAAGCACTGGCGCCCGTTGCGCACGCACGCCCCGGACGAAAAGCCATCCACCTCGAACCCCCCTTCGATCAGAAAGAAGCGAGAAACGACCACTCGGAATTACGGCTGTGTTTACGAACAGCGAATCCCTGACGAGACAATACTGCACTTAGATTACTAGAATATTCGTAACAGCATTTACCATCAAGCGCAGTAGGCGCAAGCTGGGGCCGCACTCTTTATGGGCCCATATTTTAACCTTAACTCAGTGTACTGATAGTTTAACGTAAACCGTGCATACGGATGTGATTGCACCCCATGCAATTTCAGTCACAAGTGTACAGAAAAAACTGTACCTGCATAAGTCTTATTAATTTTTAAGAAGATAAGTGTAGAAAGAATTACAACACAAAATTTAAAATAAAAAAATTAAAATGTTAAATACAAAAAATAAAAGTTAAACATTTTCTACGAACGGTACAACGCGGTACAAACCTAGTACAAACTGGTACAACCGCGAGTTTTCAATTTTTCGGATTTTTTTTTTCTCAGTAGTACTGTCACGTCCCGGGTGAGGTTTTTGGGGAACAATGACATGAAGGAGGGAAAAGACAGGCGCGAATCTAGAATCCAGCACTCTGAGGTTTGAGGGACTCAGGCGCGAATATTAAATCCGTCACACTAGGGTTTGAGAGGAACTTAGGCGCGAATATTAAATCCGTCACACTAGGGTTTGAGAGGAACTTAGGCGCGAATATTAAATCCGTCACACTAGGGTTTGAGAGGAACTTAGGCGCGAATATTAAATCCGTCACACTAGGGTTTGAGGGACCCAGGCGCGAATATTTAATCCGTCACTCTGAGGTTTGTGAGGAACTTAGGCGCGAATATTGAATCCGTCACTCTGAGGTTTGTGAGGAACTTAGGCGCGAATATTGAATCCGTCACTCTGAGGTTTGTGAGGAACTTAGGCGCGAATATTGAATCCGTCACACTAATCGTTTCTGGAGGTGATCAGGCGCGAATGTTTAATCCGTCACTCTAATCGACCAGGGAAGGTAAATGTACACTTGAGGAGCACCCGTTATAGCACTTCGTATTTAGTTTTGGTTTATGGGATAGCATTTACGTTTGCATTCGTGCGAAAGAAACCACGCTTATGTTTCTTGGTTTGCACGGCTCATGCGATCATATGTTTGTAAACACTAGAACCGTTCTCGTGCTCACGAGCGAATCAGCTGTTGCGGCAGCTCGGTTTCGTTCGGGATCTTTATAACTCGAGGATACACACAATAATTCGAAACTTGGTAGAAAACAAAGCTGTTTATTAGCTTTGTTAGCACATTTTTATAAAGCACAATATGAAGTTCATAACCATTTGAAATTATATACAGGTACTGGTGAGTGTGAATAAGCGCAATAAGCTTCAGTAAGTTTATAATATGAAATGCAGTAAGCGTTAATGCAAGAAAACGATATAGGATAAGCGATTATAAGGCAAATACATATAAACAAAATAAGCATTAAAGTGATAATACAAAGTAATAGAAATGTCAGTAATACGAAAATAATAAATGAGCGAAATAAGCTTGGATAGACAATAATAGTAAGAAATAGTATATAAAATAATAGGTGAATAGCAATAAGCTTTAAAATGCGATAAGCGTTATTTATGCGGGGAATATAATGGGGGTGATATAATAATAAGAATTACTTACAATAGTTGTCGTTGAACACTGATTTGAAAATGTTTAACGCGGTTAATTACACTTGTCACTTGAAAGAATGTTTAACGTAGCTAATTACTCGTCGCATGGACAGAATAGTGAAGAAAGAGGACGAGGCCTCGCAGGACCTCGTATTTATGTATTCTTACAGGAGTATTGCGGGGGTACGCGCGGTAAAGACCTTGACCCATTTCGGAATTCAGACGCAGTAGGACTTCCGGGGTTTTTGAACACAATATGGCTATTAATAGACATGTTGTTGTCACGTACGCCAAATATGCGTCGCAATTAGGTTTCTGGGGTTTTTATGACTGCGAAAGGAGATACTCAACTCCTCGAATGGATTTTTGGGTGTTCAATAGGAGAGGGGTTAGGGTAGTTTGGACCTTTTTGAGTCGTAAAGAGGGGTTGAGACTTGGTCTCGGTTTAAGAGGGATTTTGTAACGATGGGCTTGTTTGAATTCGATTTAGAGGGAATGATTCGTGCTTTATAGGACGAATAGGCGGCGAGGGTTTTGAAACGATCATCTCGTGATGGGGACCGCTAAGGTACATCAGCGAGGTGGAGGTTTGTGTTGATCATCTTGTGTTGTTGACCGCTAAGGTGCAACATCAAGGTGATCGGCTATTGAGGAGATGGGGTAGGAGTTGAGTTTAATAGAGTTTGGTGGAATGATTTTGAGGTTTATAAATGGAATTTGGAATAGAAAGGCGCGAAAAATCGTGGGACGTCACAGTACGACTCGACGCTTTGGTTATTACTAATTTTCTCGAGAACGGTTTCGAATTTTTTAGAGCTCGGAACGGTACAACGCGGTACAAACCTAGTACAAACTGGTACAACCGCGAGTTTTCAATTTTTCGGATTTTTTTTTTCTCAGTAGTACGACTCGACACTTTGGTTATTACTAATTTTCTCGAGAACGGTTTCGAATTTTTGAAAGCTCGGAACGGTACAAGGCGGTACAAACCTAGTACAAACTGGTACAACCGCGAGTTTTCAATTTTTCGGATTTTTTTTTTTCTCAGGAGTACGACTCGACACTTTGGTTATTACTAATATTCTCGAGAACGGTTTCGAATTTTTTAGAGCTCGGAACGGTACAACGCGGTACAAACCTAGTACAAACTGGTACAACCGCGAGTTTTCAATTTTTCGGATTTTTTTTTCTCAGTAGTACGACTCGACGCTTTGGTTATTACTAATTTTCTCGAGAACGGTTTCGAATTTTTTAGAGCTCGGAACGGTACAACGCGGTACAAACCTAGTACAAACTGGTACAACCGCGAGTTTTCAATTTTTCGGATTTTTTTTTTTCTCAGTAGTACGACTCGACGCTTTGGTTTTTTCGACTTTTCTCGGAAACCAAAAGAGTTAAACAGTTTCTTGGAACGGTACAATGTTCGGTACAACTAGTACAATTCAGTACAATCGCTAAAAATCGAAATTTCCAAAAAGGGGGGGTCAGCTTCATTTTTTATTTTCTCATTTTCTCGAAAACGGTTTCGAATTTTTACAGTGACCGCAAGGCGGCGTGCAAGGTCGTCTCCGCGAAAGGGGTGATCGAGCTGGTCTCGAAAGTCATCCGGAGGTGCGAGAGGGCGGCAGCCGCCGTCGCCGAGGTAATTGCGGACGGCGAGATTGGGAGGAGGGTGGAGGCCCCATCCCCCCCCGCCCCACCTGCGAGACCAACGAGGGACGCTGGGACGCAGTATTCCCCCCGCCAGGTGAAGGCGGCGAGGGGAAGTCCCCCCAGCTCACCCCACCTAAGGGGAAGCCCCCAGCGAAGGTTAAGGAGAGGGGCCAGAACGGGTCTAAGAGGGCCAGGACCTCTCCGACATCCCCGCAGGCGGTCAATAAGAAGAGGGCGTGTGAGGAGGCCGCCCTGGTGGGGACCCCAGCACCAAGCCGTTACTCTAAGGAGACGTCGAAAGTTTGAGAATCTAGCAAGGAGTGAGCTCACCTCGCTTTCAGGGGTTGCTTGAATGTGCAGCGCCTGTCGCTGCTCCTCCAGGTTCTGGTCGGGTGTCGGGATCACCTCGTCCGTCCAGTGATCCGTTACAGCGAGCCACGCCGGTCCGGTCCACCATAATGGATGATTGGGCAGTTCCGTCGGTGAGAGTCCCCTGGAGGCACAATCGGCCGGATTATCCTGGCTTCGTACGTGATGCCACCGGGCATTCGGCAGCGTGCGCTGAATGTCAGCAACCCTATTGGCCACGTAAGTCTGCCACCTGCTTGAATGCGGTTGGATCCAGCCCAATGTAACCAGCAAGTCTGTCCACAGGTGGACAGCGTCGATCGTCAGTCCCAGCACATCCAGCGTCCGTGCGGTCAGTCGAGTGAGTAGGTGAGCCCCGCACAGTTCGAGTCTCGGTAGCGACACTCGGTTCAGTGGAGCTACCTTTGTTTTGGCGGTGATGAGGCTGATCTGTCTGTGGCTGCTCGCCTCGCCGACCCGCAAATAGACCACGGCCGAGAAAGCTCGTTCAGAGGCATCTGAAAATCCGTGTACTTCGATGGTTTGCTTGGTGGAAGTCAGGCCCAGCCAGCGGGGAATTCGAACGTCGTGTAGCACAGGTAATTTGCTGACGAAGTCATTCCACAGACACTCCTCCGTTGGAGGAAGCGGTGCGTCCCAGTTCGTCTTAAGCAGCCAGAGTGATTGAATAAATATCTTTGCCCTGACTGTGACAGGGGCGAGCCATCCCAGTGGGTCGAAGATCTGCGCAGCTTGGCTGAGCACGATGCGTTTCGTGGCCCTCGTCGACGGACAGTCCTGAAGGCATCGAATTCGGAACCGATCACTCTCTGGGAGCCACTGGAGGCCTAGCACGCTGTGGGCAGTGTCCGAGTCCCATTGACGAGAGGTTCCCAAGTCGTCGCTAGGATAGTTCGTAGGAAGTCTTGTGAGTTTGACGCCCATTTCCGGAGGCGGAAGCCGCCCGCCTTACAGAGCTGAATCAGATCCCTTTGGAGTAGCCGTGCCTCCTCGATCGTGGGGGCCCCGGACACGACGTCGTCCATGTAAACTTCGGTTCGTAGCGTTCGAGAACCGAGAGGGTATTTAGTGGACTCGTCCTCAGCTAACTGCTTCAGGCAGCGCAACGCCAGGTACGGTGCACATGTCAGCCCGTAAGATACAGTGCATAATTTGAACTCTTTGGCTTGTTTGCCAGGGCCCCTACTCCAGAGTATGCGTTGGAAGTCCCGGTCGTCCAAGTGTACCACGATCTGTCGGTACATCTTTTCCACATCGGCGGCGAAGGCAATGGGGTGCCGTCGCCAGCGTGTCAGCACGTCCGCCAGTGCTGGTAACAGATTGACTCCAATATGTAAAAAGTCGTTGAGGGACTTACCCGTGCTGGTTGGCATGGAGCCATTGAAGACGACGCGAAGCTTCGTCGTCGTGCTTGCTATCTTTATAACTCCATGGTGGGGTAGGTAATACCCCGAACCGGTCGGGGGTAGTTTGGTCATTTGCATGTGACCGAGGTCCTCGTACTCCTGCATGAATTCCTTGTAGGCCTTGTGAAACTCAGCGTCCCGTTGGAACCGGCTCTGCATCGAAGTCAGCGTACGGAGTGCTGCAGATTTGGAGACGCCCAGCTCCGGGCGGCTCTTAAATGGGAGTCGTACGACGAACCGTCCCTCAGAAGTGCGTCGATGAGTCGTGAGGAAGTGCTCCTCGCAGGCCTGCTCATCTGGGTTCAAGGTAGGCTCCACCCGGACTTCCTCCTGTTCCCAAAATCGTGCTAGCGCTTTCGACAAGTCCTCCTGCACTGAACAAAATTGCACTGTAAGGCTCGGTTGTTCGGATTGAAGGGCGCGAGGTCCCCTGATTCCACCCGTGAGTATCCAGCCGAAGATCGTCTCTTGAGCCAAGGGTGAGCCCGCAGGTCCTCGGCGAACACCGTCGAGCAGGATCTCGTTGTAGACATCAGCCCCCAGTAGCAGCTCCACGGGGTCCTGGTTTACCTGAAGTTGGTCAGCCCATTGCAAGCCATGCAGATGAGACCAGCTGGTCAAGTCGGGTACGGAACACGGATGGTAGCTGGATAAGTTTGCTAGCGCAAAAGCAGGGACTCGAATACAGCGTCCTTGGTCACCGTCCGATGTCACCTCGGTCCAAACTAGACCTCGGGTGCGGTGTGAGCGTACGCCACCCGCGAATGTCAGAGGAAGTAGAGTCCGTTGGCGTTTGAGTCCCAGTTGTGTGACGAGTTGGTCGGAGATCAGTGAGAGCTCACTGCCAGGATCAATCAGGGCTCGAACGACGGCGTATTGTCCAGCTGGTGTATACGCACGCACTCGAGCCGTCCCCAGTATCACGGTCCATCGTGGGCCCCGGTGACGAGTCACATGCTGTACCGTCGCCTCGGGTGTTGCACCAGACGCATCGTGTATCGAGGTATGGTGTTTTTCTGCACATTTCTGACAGCGCTTGTTAGAGGGGCAGTCTGTAAGTTTATGCTTACCCAGGCAATTTAGGCAGCGTGGCAGCGACAAGATCGTCTCCCTCCGTTCCGCTTGCGTCTTTCCTTGGTATTGAGGACAGAAGAGCAGGTAGTGAGGTCCCTTACACAGGCCACACTCCTTGATGGTTTCTCGCCCAGTCGAAACCTGATGCACCCCAGCAGGTTTGGTTCCGGCTTGTCTTTTGCTTGAGTCCTCTGTCGGTGGCTTGACTTGCTGATCTTCCAGTGCCTCCACGCTGTGGATGCGTGAATTAATAAATTTTTTCAGTTCTTCCAAGGTAGGTGGCTCCGTCGAAGAACCAAGGGCTGCCTCCCATTCGCGACGTGATTGGAGGTCTAACCGGTCCACTGTTAAATGAACGATCCAATCCGTCGGGTCTGGTCGGCCCATGTCGGCGAGACCGTCGACGATGTCCCATGTGGCGTAGTACAGCTGCTTCAGTTCCTTGGACGATTCCTCCTTGACAGGCTGAAGGTCAGTAAGGTTCACTAACAGAGAACGTACCATGCGCCGTTTGTTTTGAAAGCGCTCCTGGAGCGCCGCCCAGGCGCGTTTGAAATTTGACTCCGTCGTTTTTATGTTGCGTATTAGGTCGGCCGCTTCGCCCGTGAGGCAGCCACGCAGGTAATGAAAACGATCAACATTCTTTAACGACGTATCTTGCATGACCAGAGATACGAATATGTCGTGGAAAGGTGCCCATTCGCTGTATCGTCCGTCAAAAGTCGGTAGGTTGATGCGTGGCAGCAACGCGCGTTGCCGGAGCACACCACCTTCCGCGTGTCCCGACGGCAGAGTGGTATTGTTCGCGTGAGGCTGTGTGCCGATCGGTCTGCGAGTCGCCTCCGAGAAAACGGAGGCGGTATGGCTCGCGGACAGGGTGGGAACCGGCATTCCCGTCGGAGCGTCTCTCAGAGTCGGGGAGGCCTGCATCAGGGTTGGCCGATCGATGAGGTATCTCGGTCTGACCCTGGACACCTACTGGCGATTCGCGCGTCACTTTCGGGTCCTGGGCCCCAGGTTGGAGCGACAGGTGTTCGCCCTAGGGCGCATCATGCCCAACCTGGGAGGCCCGCACAAATCAGTTCGGCGACTATACGTGACGGTCGTCCGGTCCATGGCGCTCTACGGAGCGCCGGTCTGGGCCGGCGACCTGGAGGGCTGTCGCGTGGGGCGAGACCTTTTGGCAAAGGTTCATCGCCGCGCGGTCCTCCGTGCCGTGCGGGCTTACCGCACGGTGTCACACGCCGAGCTGTCGGCGCTGGGTGGGTCCCCTCCATTCCATCTGCTCGCTGAGATGGAGGCGGAGGTATACTTCGCCTCGCACGATCTCAGCGGAGCGAGGGACCCCCTGGCGCCGGTCGGACCCGACGCGCGGGACCAGGCCCGGCGACGCATGGGAGCCAGGTGGATCGACTGGCTCTCCCTCCCGGAATATCGGGAGGGACGCGTCGTCGGGGCGCTGCTGCCCATTCTCGGTGAATGGGTGGGGCGCAGGTACGGCAGGCTGACCTTCCGCCTGACGCAGATGCTCACCGGAGTCGGTTGCTTCGGTGACTTCTTGTGTCGCATCGGGCGGGAGGAGGCGCCGCAGTGCCACAGCTGCGGCCGGGGCGACGTGGACTCGGCGGACCACACTCTGGCCAGGTGTGCGGAGTGGCTGGACGACCGCCTAGTCCTGGAGCTGCAGCTGGGTCCCGATCTCTCGCTGGCGACGGTCGTGCGTCGCATGGCGGGGGATCGGGACTGTTGGGAAGCCATGGCCTCCTTCTCCGAAGCAATAATGCTGGAGAAGGAGGAGGCGGCGCGGGAGAAGAAGATGACCCTGGGCCGGGGGAGGTCGTGCGGCGACTTAGTTGCGTAAGTCGCCCCGCTCCCCCGGGTGTTAGGCCCCGGGCCGCGCCGTCCCGCTACTCCCCGCCATAGGGGATTGGGACGGGGCCGCGCCACGCAACAGGCGCGGCCGTTAAGCCCCCGGTGCGCCGCCCCCTCTGTGTCGGAGGGGGAAGCGCGCCGGGGGACATCAGGAAGGAGTCGAGAAATGCGGCGGCCCTCGTTGTCACGAAGGGCCGCCGCCGCGGACGACGAAGCGACGGGTGGCCGCCGCGGTCGGCGAGTCGTGGCATCGGACTTGCCAGGGCCGCGGCGGCGTCGCGAGGTACGGAGAACGGGGGGGGGGGACCATGTTAAAGTCCCCCCCCCCAGGGGAGCGATCGAGCTCCCCCCGGGGTACAGTGCCCCGGTCCGGCCGCGCTACCAATCACTGCGCGGCACCTGTTGGGGGTTCGATCGCGGGGTCGCGGGGCGGGGGTGTCGGGGGACACCACCTGCCCTAGCAGCAGCGACCCCGGAAGGGGCGACTCGGGCGCGTGATCCGTCGCGAGTCGCCAGTCCCGGAGAACATTGCTGGGGGAGGTCTTAATACTCCCCCAGGGACGACCCCGTTCAGGGGACCTAGCGCGGGGCTGCACCGAAGCGCAAGGGGGGAGGGTAGCGAACGTATCGCTTGATTGATCTCGCGTCCAAATCCCTCCCCTCAGGCGCGCAGCTCCGCGCGCGAGGTAGATCACCTTGGTGGTTTTAGTGGGTTCGTGTCCCACATAACCCCCTGCCCGCCCCCGCGAGCGGGGGGTATCCGTGGGGATTTCCACCAAGTAAAACAAAAAAAAAAAAGTATAAAAGAGGTTGGGGGGGCTTTTGCAGTGTAATATGTTTTTCTCTTCTGTTTTAATTTATTCTCTTTATTGATTCTGGTAAAGGTCCTAAATTAACTGGTATCGCACGCACGCGAATGAAGGCGCAAATGTATGTAGTACATATTCGTGTGTACAGTTGACCCTCGAACAACGCGGGTTCCAACAACGCGGATTCGGTTATACGCGGATTTTTTTCTCGATATATTTCAGAATCACAAGTATGTAATATCTATTATAAGTCCTGTCTCCATAAATTACGTTGTAAGTTCTAACACACGTCTGCGTTAAATCCATTTAAATGTTAAACAGGTTGAATTTGAAACGACTGCATGCCCAAACATCAAACGCTAGTTTACAATCTTCACTATTGTAGCTTTTGGTGCTAGGATAAGCTCTTTCAGTGATTCGCCAACATCAATCGAAATGTTGTTCTCATTAGCGATGGAACACCGAGAAAATACAGTGTTGTCTCTCAAATTGCACGCGTTTTCGGATTCTCTATACGCGCGAAGCTATCCCCACTACTTCGGTTGTAGTCGCCGTGCCGCCGAGAGGAGACCGATTCCGAGGAGCTATTTTATTAACTTTTTTCGACCCCGTCGCGGCATCGGGTATCGGATGTCAAAAAGAAAGCCGAGCGACGAGCAAAAAATCCAGTTCTCGCTAGATTACATATTGTATAAGGTAAGGTACAGATTCCGGAGGGGGGGGGGGCGAAAAAACTTTACGTGGACAGTCGAGGACCCGAACCCCCGCGTTGTTCGAGGGTCAACTGTATTTCTTTTTTATTATTTTTCAGTCATATCTATTGTTTTGACCTATTGTATAAAGGTGCGATTTCTTAAGCGCGATGGGCCGCGGCTGGTCGATTTTATGAGTTCTTGAGGTCGAAATTAGCCGACGATGCACCATCAAAGACAGTGAAAAGCCTAGCCTTCTTTTACATTATGTACATCTTGCTGTGTTTATCGGACGGCGGTGGTTGAGTTCAGTAGCCGAAAGAAGGATTTCATACATATCTACTTCTTGAGATGCTCCAAGGAGTTTACTACATATATCTCGTTTATCGAATGCAGGAAACGGTGTTTCCAATGTGCGCTTCATAATTATATCAGAACAACAATTACTTTCATATTATATTCTCTTCTTGACAGAATAAAGTTAAAAAGTATAAAATAGTTGAAAGTAGAAACCTTGTACTGTATGAATTCCTGGCATCGGTATATGTACCTACATACATACCTGACTCTTGAGGGGTATTCTTTCGTGCATTGGCATACGTACGTTTATATTCATTTTACGATATTATTTGTCCAGACAAAATAAACAAGGTCATAAGGCCATTTAATGTCGCATAGGGCTGTAAATTGCATACCGAGGCCTCTAACGAGTCAAGCAAAGGACAAAGGGTGGTCGTCTCGTCGAACCCTATTGCACCGTGCCAGGGATACAAGTCAGTCTGTTCAGTTTTTATCTAAATATGCCAGATATGAGAAAGGTGCCACCAATATAGCAATTAAAAAGTATTATCCACCATCGATATGACTCGCGTTCAGACACAGGAAGAAAAGGGGTACCTAGTAGTCCGCTGACTGCGCGTGATCCCTTATCTCTCGAATATATATGTATACGCGCTCGAATATCAGAACAAAAGCACGCACGACGTATTGGAAACAATGGAAACATCGCGTCTGCAAGGAATACAGGTCCGATTGGTCATAATATAACTCCCCAATTGCTATATTGGTGGCATCTTTTTCATAACGGGCATATTCAGGTAAAAACTGAGCAGGCCGACTTGTGTACCACAGCAGGTCCTCGAAAAATAATCAGGCTGAGCGGCCACAGCGTCCCGCGAGGGTCGCGCTTTATGACCATACCTGGTCCTACCTAATAGTATCTACGTGCGGATCCGAAATCATCCTACGTACTACCCACGGATAGAGCAATATACAGATTAACTCAGACCAAAGAATGCCCAAAATTCTTAAAGACGCCACCACGTTCTTGATTGCCCTTTAGAAATGCTGACGAACAGATGTTGTCGAAATGTTTTTGGGAAAACAGGTATGAAATTATCGATCGGAAACAACAAATGAATTTTCGCTTCGCTGTGAGCCCGCTTTTGTTCCGGCACACAGTGGGCCTCAATCCCAAGAAATAGAACATAACAAAATTAACAAAGAAATTCATAATTCGGGCTGGACAGATCGATAGAGATTTTAATTATTAGACTGCGAATGTTTATGCAAATGCATATATTTATATGCAAACATTATTATGCATTTTGCTTATGCTTAACTAAAAGGCATATGCATATATGTATCAACAAATATACTACAACGCTATTGGAACAGATATAAAACTGCACCCGTTACATCCTGTGATGTAGAACGTTCGTTTTCAGCACATAAGTTAACTGACAAACGGCAAAAATTACGTGTTACAAACATTAGAAAGGTACTAATAATGTATTGTAACGCAAAGTTTAGCCCTTCGAGATAAATAAATTGTTAATTAAAATATAATTAATAAATAATCTCGCGTATAAATTCAGATAATGTTGCATACGGGAGGTATGCGATATTGGCATATTTTTCATGCACATTGGCATATTTTACGTGCATATTTGCATATTGTTTTTGCATATTATACACGCATAAACATCCGCAGTCTATTAATTATGAAGAATTTAAAAAAAAAGTTGTCAAGTTTACTGAAAAATTACGACCTGTAGACTGATTTGAAAAAAAATTTCTTCATCTATCACTGTACGCCGCGGCCAGTCGCTGATGGGAAATCCCCACTCGAGAAGACCCTATGTGCACAGAATATAATTCCATCTGTAATTATAGTTCCGGTTTCTTTCACCTTGGCAGGGAAATACCAGGACATTTATGGACGGTTCAGTTGTACTTTTAAAATGCGGGAATAGGTATAAACTGGTATGCATATTCCAAGTTCGTATATACTTGATTTCTAGAGGGTGTTGTAAATGCCCTTATTGTAGTCGCCTAAAAACCACCCCGGTTGACCGGCCAGAGGGCCTCAACGGGGTCGCAGTATATGATTGTATTGTCTCACGAATTGAGGGGGAACGGCGGTACACACGGATCAGAATTAACGATGAGCAAAAACTGTTAAAATATTTAAAGGCTGCATAGACTTTATTACCTTTTCAGAATCTAGAAAGCAGATGTTTACGACGAACACTTCGAAAGCAAGCAATTATCGGTTGTAAACGACGAACGAATTTAGGCTTCACTCTTTTGTCCCGCAAAAGACGGAACATCATCAGGTAGTGCGAAATGTAAACCCTCGCTTTGACTGCCGAACCCCTATCCTCGATCCCAATTTATTTTACTGTTTGATGTGGCTGATCTGCGTCGCCAAGAATGCACGCGAATGCGAGTGCGCACATCAGAAACAGTGGAAAGATCTACACTACTTTTGAACATCTGTCCTAGTGTTACTTGGGACCGACGCAACGATTGCGCTCAGTAGCCGAAGCAAGGGTTTCACAATTCATACTACATACTTGAGATGTCCCCAGCAGGCCATTTATCAATTGTACCTATGTGGGGTAAGTCCGGGATAGTTGAACCACCGGAAGAGATCGGTCAATCTTGATATTTTAAGATCGAAGCAAGATAGGGCTCCGTGTGGCATTGAAACAAAAAATATGAATCAGCTTGTTGTTAATCTGGAACTGCCAATTGTTGCAAACATGTGTCTAAATTATTAGTAGACTGCGGCAAATGCTTTATGCAAATTCACATACTGATATGCAAATATTATTTTGCAAATTGCACATGCTTTATTAAAAGGCGTATGCACACATGTTACATACTTCTATTATATATCTCACTGTATTTGGTTGCGATTAGGGGAGAGTGGGTAGGTTGGTGTCAGATTTAAATTAATCTCGAATATTGACCAAAATGAGCGAGAAACATGCTTTAAATGTGAATTGTTATAATTAGAAAGGTGTTTCCATCAAATTTTTAAAATTATAAAATTTCTTAGAGTAAGTACTTGACCCATACCTCCCTTGTGTGGGGAGATTTGGGTCAGGAAATAGTGATGAATGGGTCGTTTCATTTTTCTTGACTTTTATCTCTTCTATTCTCTACATATATATATATATAAAGCGGAAAGTATTATTGTGTTTGAAACGGGTATACTCGGAAAGTACTTAACTAATTCTCCTGCGGTTTCACAGATGTGTAGAGACAACATTTGGGAAGGTTTTAGGATATCTATCACCTCGATAATACTAAATGGGATTGAATAATAAGCGAAATAGTGAAACGAGGCGGATAAATCTTACGTGGCGTCTACCGCTGTGCGCGTAGGGATCACAGTTGCCAACGATTATTTCGACAATCTATTAGTTTTCCAATTAATTTTAAAATATTAATGTTACCGTTATTAATACATATGAGAAGCCCGGGCAACGCCGGGTACTTTAAGCTAGTATTATACCTATAAGCTTATAACAGCGACATATTTCGGTTACCAATCTAGGTTAAACGTACCACGAAAATGCACTTCTACTTTTTGAAAATTAATACGCGTTTTAACAAATTGCTCAGTTTGTTTACGAATTCCGCTACTACTGCTACAATGAATGATACATATGCGAATAGGGTAGCTATGCCTAACAAGGATTGGAATACAGTAACTGACCCCCCCCCCCCCTATAGATGAATTACGAAGCCGTTACGTGACACTAGTGATAAATCGCAATAAATATGGGTCATTCCACGCGAAGTCGGACACTTTTCGGAGTAAGTTTTCGGATTTTGGTGCAACTTGGATATGTTGTATTCTTTAGGGGTATATAAACATATCTCGAAGGCTTTTTCGAAATGTCAAAAATTGTGGATGTTACAGCTCTTTGAAATATAGTGTTTACTTTTTTTCCAAAAATTATAACTGTTGAACCAACGAACTGATAAAAATGACCTTTTAGGTGCTTACAGTGGAGATATAAGGGTATCTAATCAGAATTATTTCACGTAATAAAAACGAATATTTGACCATTTATTTAGCAATTGTTCTTAACAAATGCAATTTTATAGGTGAGGGAACCTTTTTAAAAATTTATAAAAAATAGGAGGATGTAGCCCTGTTCTTCCTCTTTACGGACATGATTTGAAAAACGTGGACGTTTTAAAATTGGCCAAATGAGAATTAATTGAATGGAGCGCTGCGTCAAATCACGCCGGCTCGACTGGTCGCTCGGGCCGTGCGGTACTCCCAGCGGCCACGCGGCTATACCTGCCACTTTTGTATAGGGTATTAATGAGGATCGCTGCAAGGTTTAATACCGTTAATAGGTACTGGAAACTCACTCTCTGTCGATGGCACTTATTGTTTGAAACATTTAAGGAGCCATTGTTCAATGGAAACCACGAGAAGGTGGTGAGTATTCTTTCATCGGGAGAGGATGGGATATGATGGATTTATGTTAAAGGATAAATATTTTGTTGTATCTTTGAGCGTCTTTTAGAACAAATGACCGGTTATGTAATTACCTATTTGATAATTGCTATCACTTTTGATTTGTCACTGTATGAATAGACTTTAGTATAAATGAATGAAAGTTTCACGTTTCAGAAATTGTTTTTGCAATCTATCGAGCAATAGAACAATATCAAAAACATTCACGATTATTACTAAAGAGACGTGAACTTGCAAAAACAATTTCTAGAACGCGAAACTTTCATTCATTTATACTAAAGTCTATTCATACAGTGACAAATCAAAAGTTATAGCAATTATCAAATAGGTAATTACATAACCGGTCATTTGTTCTAAAAGACGCTCAAAGATACAACAAAATATTTATCCTTTAACATAAATCCATCATATCCCATCCTCTCCCGATGAAAGAATACTCACCACCTTCTCGTGGTTTCCATTGAACAATGGCTCCTTAAATGTTTCAAACAATAAGTGCCATCGACAGAGAGTGAGTTTCCAGTACCTATTAACGGTATTAAACCTTGCAGCGATCCTCATTAATACCCTATACAAAAGTGGCAGGTATAGCCGCGTGGCCGCTGGGAGTACCGCACGGCCCGAGCGACCAGTCGAGCCGGCGTGATTTGACGCAGCGCTCCATTCAATTAATTCTCATTTGGCCAATTTTAAAACGTCCACGTTTTTCAAATCATGTCCGTAAAGAGGAAGAACAGGGCTACATCCTCCTATTTTTTATAAATTTTTAAAAAGGTTCCCTCACCTATAAAATTGCATTTGTTAAGAACAATTGCTAAATAAATGGTCAAATATTCGTTTTTATTACGTGAAATAATTCTGATTAGATACCCTTATATCTCCACTGTAAGCACCTAAAAGGTCATTTTTATCAGTTCGTTGGTTCAACAGTTATAATTTTTGGAAAAAAAGTAAACACTATATTTCAAAGAGCTGTAACATCCACAATTTTTGACATTTCGAAAAAGCCTTCGAGATATGTTTATATACCCCTAAAGAATACAACATATCCAAGTTGCACCAAAATCCGAAAACTTACTCCGAAAAGTGTCCGACTTCGCGTGGAATGACCCATAGAACATTTCATAATCACTCGTTCATAAACAATCTCGATAAAATTAAACAGGCTCGATCATTTTTTTCTCTTAACACATGAAAATAGTAAAATTATTAATTTTCACTCTTTATTTTATTTCTGCAAATTAGTTGAAACTTTTAATGGAAATAATGCCATTGCAATTGCAACTATTCGGAATATTTTCCAACAGACAATAGTTTCGGATGTATCGGTCTATCCTTAAATAAAAAGTATATAAACATAAATTTTATGTTAAACGATTTCTTTAACCTTCCGGTACTCGCGCCTATTTTTGTAACACGAACACTCGCGTCGTGCACCGAGTGCACGGTCACATATTACTAACCTGCCGGCAGCCTTTTTGGTTGAAAAAACAGTAGTTTACCCAGCACCCCTATGTAATCTTCCAGCGGACATTTTTGCATAATGCTGCGTACTTGTCAGGTTCAAATTCAGTTTGGAAGTGTTTCTGATTGAATGAAAACGAAAGTATGCCGCGTATCTTGCCAGCGACCGCGCCCGTGTACTCACAAGTACGCCTCCAATTGCTTTGGTTTTTTTTATATGTTTTGGAGGACCGAATAATAAGATATACGTGTTTTTTTATTTTTGCCTGTGTGCATGTTTAGGGTAGAGCTGTTGATACCCGGGAGTACGGGTACCCGGGTACCCGTGAGATACCCGGGAAAAACGAAAATTCCCGGGTAGTTACTACCCGGGTAAACTACCCGAGATACTCGAGAGTCTCGAGATCTCATAGAGTACCGTTCCATAATTGGAGCCACACTTCTTAATGTTATTCCAAACCCTTCGAGGGTCGAAAGCCATAAAATTCGGTGAGGTACCGCAGGGGGTTGACCTCGCCACAGGGTGCCAGACCTGCATCTCTCTGACAGGCATCGCTTCAGGATTACGTTCTGTACTCTGTAAGTTCTCGAGATTCTCGGGTAGTTTTCCCGGGTAGTAACTACCCGGGAATTTTCCTCGTCCCGGGTATCTCGGGTACCCGGTCCAGAGCTACAGCCCTAGTTTAGGGGGTGAAACCACTGGTTTTCCAGGTATTCGCCTCCGATTGCTTTGGTTTTTGAATATGTTTTATGGAATCGAAAAATAAGGTACACGTGTTTCTTTATAGCGGCCCGTTTTCATATTTAGGGGGTTAAAGCTTCCCCAAGGTATACAATTTTTAGGTGATCATCTCCGATTGTTTTGGTTGTTGGATATGTTTTTCCATATGAAATTTGACTCAACAAAATTTTGTACCCCTTATGAATTTGACGGGTGGTTTCAGCCCCTAAATATGAAAACGGGCCGCTATAAAGAAACACGTGTATCTTATTTTTCGATTCCATAAAACATATCCAAAAACCAGTATAATCGGAGGCGAACACCTGGAAAACCATTGAGGGGTGGTTTCACCCCCTAAACATGTAATGTGACGAGACACTATTTTTCGCGCGCTATTATTTCAACTCTTCCCCATAAATCACTTCATAACTCCACCGAAAGTCCTCAAACTTCAACTCTCACCCCTTCTTTCCCAATCGCCGATCGCCTTGACGATGTACCTTAGCGGTCCCCATCTCAAGACGATCGGTACGAAATCCCCTTTCCTTATTCGCCCTACGAGGCACGATCTCTTCCCTCATATTTACATTTAAACAAGTCCCTCGCCCCAAAAACTCCTTATCTCGAGACCACGTCTCACCCCCTCTCCATGACCAAAGAAGTCAAAGCCACGCTCACCCCTTTCCAATCAAACCTCCAAAAAACCCATCCAATAGGTTGAGTATCTCCCCATCAGAAACCTACGTAAGACCCCGAAAGTCTTATCGCCACGAATATTTCATCCACGTGTCCTTAACTAATTATAGACGCATACCCTATAAAAACCCCGGAAGTCCTATTGCGACGCATATTTCGTAAGTAGGCCAAGGTCCACACCGCGCGTACCCTTCATACCTAACAATCATGTAAAATTCATATAAATACAAGGGCCCGGGAGACAGAGGTCCTCTTTCTGCAGAAACATCACTCGGAAAGTATCATTATAACTATCAAGTGCTTAAAATCAATTTCAACGAATTACTCATCGATATTCATCGTAAGCAATTAATATTAAATATTGTTACACGGTATATCACCCTCATTTATTTCTCATGTACTATTGCTAACTCTTACCATTTATATTACTATTTCATGCTTATTGCTATATATTGCTATCATTGCTAACTTTTATTGTTTTATATCACTATTACCCGCTTATTGCGACGGTCTATTATTTCATGTCTATTGTTTTATATCTCTACCACGATTTATATTCATGTACATCATATCCATACATATATCTTTATAAATAACCATTTATATAATTGTTTTGTGTTAATGCTAAACGCCTAACGCATTATTATACACTAAATTACCTGCACAATAATATGCATGGCTTATTTGGTGCTACTAACTGAATAAATCAGTTTCATTTAATTCACGCTTCGAGTTATTGTGTTAAATCCTCGAAACGAAGGCTCCCTTCCAAAACAAACTGCTGCAACAGCTGATCGGGCTGCGCGAACACCGGAGTTCTTATAATATTTACCGGGCTTACTTTTACATAGCTCGCGTTCGACCAACGTCTAGACGAATTTCGCGGAATAGCACGGGCGGCTTCTTATGACAATGCAACCGTAAATCCGATTACCAAAACTAAAGTAACAACCACAAGTGGTCTAACGGGTGTCTCCCTGGCGCGCGATTACCTTTAAACCTTCCCTGGTCGATTAGCGTGCAGGATTTAAGATCCTCGCCTGATTTCCCCCTAAACCTAGTGTGTAGGATTTTACATTCTCGCCTAACTCCTGAACCCTCAGCGTGCAGGATTACACATCCTCGCCTGACTCCCGAAAATCCTCAGTGTGTAGGATTTTACGTTCTCGCCTGACTCCTGAAACCCTCAGCGTGCAGGATTACACGTTCTCGCCTGATTCCCGAAAACCCTCAGTGTGCAGGATTACACGTTCTCGCCTGATTCCCGAAAACCCTCAGTGTGTAGGATTCTACGTTCTCGCCTGATTCCCGAAAATCCTCAGTGTGTAGGATTTTACGTTCTCGCCTGACTCCCGAAAACCCTCAGTGTGCAGGATTACAGATTCTCGCCTGATTTCTTACCCCACATTGTCATCGTCCCCAAAGACCTCAACCCAGGACGTGACATAATTTTGGTGACAGCGGTGGGATCTCGTTAACTGTCAAAAGGGAAATAGATTCTCTAAAAGTACGGTACCCACAATTGCCTATTTAGCATGTATACAGAACACGTTAGTCCGTGGAAACCAGCTCACACGAGCCACCAATTACAAAGTTTGACGGCATTCATACAGTGGATGATCTGCGTTTCTGGGACCATTGTAGCAAATAACGAAGACGACGAAATTTGCTTAAATTGCTCCCAGCTAGATCCAACAAATACGGTGACAGTATATCGAATTCATTACTACCAAACGCCCTATACGTTCCCTAATTGCCCTCGGTGCAATAATATACTACTTCAAACGCGTCCCATAAGCAGATGCAACGCGTGCACAGAACATTACCTTCTCTCAAGGGAGTTACAATCAATCGAATAATTACCACCAGGGATAGAACGTCCTGATTTTTAAATAACGGCTGCCGGACGCCGAAAATATCAAACTACTTAAGAAAGTAGAATCGAACGAATTTAACATGTCCGTGTACGACGAAACCGAGGACTCTTGCGTAATGGATCGAGACGCGGGCCCTCCCACTAAAACTATAGAAGCCGCGGCTTACGAATTAATGGAACGGGTGCAATTGTTAATGCATAAACAAGTTGAAATGGAAAGCTTGCATGCGAAATTTGCTACAAATCCGGAACCCAATACGCGTTCGGGCGTAGTCACCGGATCGGGCGGCCCCACGTTGGAAGGTCTTTCCGACCAGATGCAAGCCATGCGCGGAATGATAGAAAAACTTCTTTCACCACCGCCAATGGCAACTAGCAAACCAGTATTAAATTATAACAATATTCCGGACCAGGGTCCATCGCCCCAGATCAAATTAAAGGACGCTATAGAAACAGTCCCAAATTTTAACGGTCACAACATGCCCGTTTTGAAATTCGCGAGAGCCTGCAATAGGGCTAAGGCTCTGGTTCCCTCGCAAGCCGAACCCCAGCTAGCGAGGTTGTTGAGAAATAAGCTGCAAGACCATGCGTACTTGGCTGTTGAGGATCGGGTCTTCGACTCCGTAAACGATCTAATCAAACGACTTAAACGTACTTTCTCCCCTGCTAAAACGTCGGACCACTATCGTGGAGAACTCGCCAACGTTATTAAAGGAACCAACGAGCACATGTTGGAATATATTTCACGCGTTAAGGACCTCCGATTCACTATCTTAGAAGAGGATAAGGAATATTACCGCGACTTCGCACGGAATCACCCTCAGGATTTAGATCGCCTAACATTAAATTCCTTCATCGATGGCCTCCCGCCCCACATAAGGACAAGATTACTCCAACAACAATTCGAAACCCTCGACGAAGCGTTCGATCAAGCAATTCTCGTGGATAAAAAGATTGATATGGATCGCCTCAGGTTCTCCGAACAGAAGGCTCCCAAATTAACCTGCCAACTTTGTGATAAGACAGGTCACGACGCACGGTCCTGTTGGAACAATCAAGGTTCAGCCTCCCAACTTCCCGAAAGACACCCTTTAAACCGCGCTGCGGAATACGGGTACCAAACACCCAAACCCCAGGTCTCCCATTGGAACGAAAACCGACTTCCTCCTCCTCCGAGATCTACAGAGTCACGAATCTGCGGATATTGCAAGAAGCCCGGACATGTGATCTCAGAATGCAGAAAACGCATCAGCATCATCACCAAGGATCCAAGAACCTTGTGGGAAACAGAGTCTGGAATTACTCCTCCGAGCACCGATGGATGCGTCTCGTGGAGTGAGCCACGCAGGAGCACACCCACTTACGATTCAACCCAAGACACCAGGAATACCGTAAAAATCGGCACAGTTCAACTAAACTCAGTTAACGAAGCCCCGTCTGTGATAATGCACTCACCAGACTTCCGGAAAATAATTGAATTAATGATCGACACCGGTACTGAGGTAAACGTATTAAAACTTCAGGCCGTAAAACGATTTCAGGACATAGATCCGACGCAGCAAGTGCTATTACAAGGCATCTCTCCGAACCCTACCTCCACCCTTGGAACAATAAAGGTAACCATTTTGGGCGATGATGTCACGTTCAACGTAGTTGAAGATGACTTCCCAATCAAAACTCAAGGAAAAATAGGGTCAGGATTCCTGACGGAGAAAAATGTAACAATAAACTACTTCACGAAGCAGTTGGACCTCAATGGGATTTCCATCCCATTCGTAAACAAGAATTCAGTCGTGTTACCGGCGAGATTACAACCCTCCTTTTTCGTACATACAGCTAATCCGGACCTAAAGGACCAGCTGAAAATTATAAACTCCAGCGAGATTAACACTCTACCTACCATGCCTGCCATCGAATTAGAAAATTTGGATAGAATAATTCCAGAACACAAACCAGTACGACCAAAAGAGACTACGACGCCGACAGGTATCACTCCCATCCCTGACCTAATAAAAAACAAGTCCCTCTTAACCCTGGATCCGTCGATCCACCATCTTGAGGCATCCGCGACGATGTACTCGCTCTTACCCCCTGCGCTATATGCCAAATCAACCCTTCCCCTAAAATCCCAAGAGTCTCTTGCGGCTACGTTGGAACCAAAAATAATGGAAAAATCTGAAGAAATTCCTCCAAAGGCAGGACAATCAATTCAGACAATCTTCAAAGAACCCCCGAATCCCGGGAAGAGCAATAAGGTCGCTGACGCTGCACCTCATACACCAAAACGAATTAAAGAATTCCTTGGTCTGACCAGATATTACAGAGGGTTTATCCCAGAATTTTCTAAAACTGCTCACCCATTGACCTCATTATTGAAGAAAGGCACATCATTTAACTGGGGACTGTCCCAGCAAACAGCTTTCGACTACTTTAAACCAGTATTGCAGAAGGAAATCATCCTGGAATGCCCGAATTTTGAACTGAAATTCCACGTCACTACAAACGCCTTATCCCATACTTCCCATGCAGTGGAGGCATGCGCCAAACGACCACGCGAAAAACCTAACTACGACTTGGAGGACTGGCCCAAACGTAGACCAAGCGGTCCCAAGAGGCCTGGATTCTCAAAATCACCGATCCATGCGCCAACGAGTGGCAGCAACCCCGTCGACCCTGCAATACCCACATCCAGCGCTCACCTAGGAAGAGTACCCAAAAGGATTCGACTGCACAGAAAGATGCGCCGGAAAATATCACCTGTAGAAATTCCACTACCATCCTCCCCAGAAAACATACGTGAACGACTAACTACAACGAAAGTAGACAACACTTATATATTACCCATACAGGGTTTATTCATAAAATATTTTGTGTACGTGCTTCTCAGCCTATACACATCAATTAAGAAAGCCGACACATTTATTAAAAGATTCATTTGTGACTTCGAAGCTCCTAGAGCCACCCTCACCGACCAAGCAGCAAATTTTACTCGCAATTTCACGCAAGCAGTACCACGGAAATGTAAAATCCAACAATTCCGAACCACAGCCTTTCACCCACCGTCTAACGGCTCTTTAGAGAGATTGCATCTCGTTTTGACCGAATGTTTAAAATTGTTAATCGGTAGATACAGTGACTGGGACGAATGGACCAACTTGGCCGCGTTCTCGTACAATACCGGTGTCCAGAAGGGCACTGAATATACTTCACATAAATTATTATTATTATTCGGGAAATTATCTCGGATATCCAGCCGGAAACCGGTTCTTAAAGACATTGAAAACGAAACACACTATGGTTATCTTTCAAAACTGGGTAGAGAACTACGGTGCAAAAGATATTACGATCGCCATGACCACGTGCGCGAGAGTCCCGGTTGACCCCTAGTCACCACAAACGAAATACTCTAATCAATTTTTCGCCTAGATCGTTGCTACTGCAACGTTTTTGCAACCACCACTCACGTGGGTATGCCGTTAAGAGGGAAGGAAGGAATATCATATCCCTCCTCCCTAAGGTGATCTCATCCGTCATCATCATGGAGGCGCCCCCGGAGACAGTCGTCACCAAAGATGACTGCCCCGCTCCAACATCAGTCAACTAAGAGCAGCTCCAAGATGCCACTGCCCCTTCGCCCCGTATAGACCCCTCTTACGAGTAATTAGATCCACACCCGCGCCTTATTGTTAAGAAATGTACGAATTTCTTCATATAAGGGGGAAGGTGTGACGAGACACTATTTTTCGCGCGCTATTATTTCAACTCTTCCCCATAAATCACTTCATAACTCCACCGAAAGTCCTCAAACTTCAACTCTCACCCCTTCTTTCCCAATCGCCGATCGCCTTGACGATGTACCTTAGCGGTCCCCATCTCAAGACGATCGGTACGAAATCCCCTTTCCTTATTCGCCCTACGAGGCACGATCTCTTCCCTCATATTTACATTTAAACAAGTCCCTCGCCCCAAAAACTCCTTATCTCGAGACCACGTCTCACCCCCTCTCCATGACCAAAGAAGTCAAAGCCACGCTCACCCCTTTCCAATCAAACCTCCAAAAAACCCATCCAATAGGTTGAGTATCTCCCCATCAGAAACCTACGTAAGACCCCGAAAGTCTTATCGCCACGAATATTTCATCCACGTGTCCTTAACTAATTATAGACGCATACCCTATAAAAACCCCGGAAGTCCTATTGCGACGCATATTTCGTAAGTAGGCCAAGGTCCACACCGCGCGTACCCTTCATACCTAACAATCATGTAAAATTCATATAAATACAAGGGCCCGGGAGACAGAGGTCCTCTTTCTGCAGAAACATCACTCGGAAAGTATCATTATAACTATCAAGTGCTTAAAATCAATTTCAACGAATTACTCATCGATATTCATCGTAAGCAATTAATATTAAATATTGTTACACGGTATATCACCCTCATTTATTTCTCATGTACTATTGCTAACTCTTACCATTTATATTACTATTTCATGCTTATTGCTATATATTGCTATCATTGCTAACTTTTATTGTTTTATATCACTATTACCCGCTTATTGCGACGGTCTATTATTTCATGTCTATTGTTTTATATCTCTACCACGATTTATATTCATGTACATCATATCCATACATATATCTTTATAAATAACCATTTATATAATTGTTTTGTGTTAATGCTAAACGCCTAACGCATTATTATACACTAAATTACCTGCACAATAATATGCATGGCTTATTTGGTGCTACTAACTGAATAAATCAGTTTCATTTAATTCACGCTTCGAGTTATTGTGTTAAATCCTCGAAACGAAGGCTCCCTTCCAAAACAAACTGCTGCAACAGCTGATCGGGCTGCGCGAACACCGGAGTTCTTATAATATTTACCGGGCTTACTTTTACATAGCTCGCGTTCGACCAACGTCTAGACGAATTTCGCGGAATAGCACGGGCGGCTTCTTATGACAATGCAACCGTAAATCCGATTACCAAAACTAAAGTAACAACCACAAGTGGTCTAACGGGTGTCTCCCTGGCGCGCGATTACCTTTAAACCTTCCCTGGTCGATTAGCGTGCAGGATTTAAGATCCTCGCCTGATTTCCCCCTAAACCTAGTGTGTAGGATTTTACATTCTCGCCTAACTCCTGAACCCTCAGCGTGCAGGATTACACATCCTCGCCTGACTCCCGAAAATCCTCAGTGTGTAGGATTTTACGTTCTCGCCTGACTCCTGAAACCCTCAGCGTGCAGGATTACACGTTCTCGCCTGATTCCCGAAAACCCTCAGTGTGCAGGATTACACGTTCTCGCCTGATTCCCGAAAACCCTCAGTGTGTAGGATTCTACGTTCTCGCCTGATTCCCGAAAATCCTCAGTGTGTAGGATTTTACGTTCTCGCCTGACTCCCGAAAACCCTCAGTGTGCAGGATTACAGATTCTCGCCTGATTTCTTACCCCACATTGTCATCGTCCCCAAAGACCTCAACCCAGGACGTGACAGTAAACAGGCCAAAATAAAAAAACACGTATATCTTATTATTCGGTCCTCCAATACATATAAAAAAACCAAAGCAATTGGAGGCGTATGTAACGTTCCGTTGCTCGGAGGCAACCGAATGCTAGTAGGCTCTTGAGAGAAGAGCGGCTTCCCCTCAAGTATAGGATAGGTGGGATTCGTTGGTAGAGAGTTAAGGATTAAAATCCAAACTTTTAACTTAACAATGACTATTTATTCAGTAACACTTAATTCTACTTTTAACAATAACAACTTAATTTGACTACAGCTATGATTATGTGTTTTATGTTTTTTGGGTTTTTTGTATTTTATATATATATATTATATGAACAAGGTATATGTATGTCGCAGTGTAATGCCGCTTCCGTCTCCGGGGCGAGCTATTACTCTTGGCAACGTCTGCTATAAGAACGGCCGCTTCCGTCTCCGGGGCGAGCTCGTTACTCCTGGCAGATTTCTTTCTCTACAGTGTCTTCGTGTATTGCAGTGTACGGCCGCTTCCGTCTCCGGGGCGAGCTCGTACTCTTGGCAATGCTAGCTGTAAGAACGGCCGCTTCCGTCTCCGGGGCGAGCTCGTTACTCTTTAGCTATATCTGCTGCTAGAGCGGCCGCTTCCGTGTCCGGGGCGAGCTCGCTTCTGTTGGCAGAGTCCGAAGTGACTACTGTGCTGCGTGCACCTCCTTTTATACCCAAGATTTAGTGTTTTGGCGCATGCGCAGTGAATCGTTACTTCTTAACTTACTCTTTACTCATTTATTACATTACGCTTTGTCCTATGCTTTTGCTAACAGTTATATTATGTTATTCCTAATGATCCTAAGATATTTATTTCGCTTAATTCCTAAATTATATAAAAAAGTATGTATAAAGGTCTGCGCAATTTTATAAGTAGTACTGTTTTAATTACGGTCGGTAACGCTGGGTTTGTGTCTGCGTGAGACGTTACACGTACTTGTGAGTACACGGGCGCGGTCGCTGGCAAGATACGCGGCATACTTTCGTTTTCATTCAATCAGAAACACTTCCAAACTGAATTTGAACCTGACAAGTACGTAGCATTATGTAAAAATGTCCGCTGGAAGATTTTGTTATGTTTCAAGGTCGGTCTCACCCATAGTGGCCCATACATACAGTACATAACGTTGCCACTGCAGTATGACAACGGTGCAGCAACGGAGGTCGGAGTGTGCTGTATGGGGGTAGACGCTCTAACATACGGGTGAGACTGGCCAGTTGCAATGAGAATGTTATTCGTCGAAAATGGAATCTAGCGTCCCCGAATACCCCCCAACTCGCGATTATTTCCTGGACGCGTATACTACATTGCCTGGCCGAGATCCCACGCGGACAAAGTAGTACATATTGTTGCCGTTCGGCCTGAGGTCCTTGGATAATATTCGCCAATCAGGAACAACTCTCGGAAAGCATCCAATTACAGGAAGCAGAATATCGGTACCCCTACCCCCGCCGAAATTTCCAATATAAGACTGTCGAGTACGCTCTCCGAGGAAACACAAATCAGTCACCAGCAACCCCTTTGTGCAAATACTAGTGTCAGTATGTCAGCGGTGGACGGAAAGTTGATTGTGCTAGTGCATCAACACGAGTGTCTGTACAATCAGGGGCATACAGACTACAGCGATGCCAAGGAGAAGAAGCAATTGTGGTCCGCTATGGGAAAGCAGCTGGGATTGTCCGGTAAGTAATTGACACAGTTATGTGATTATAAAATGTATAATATAAATAATGTAGGGTATTGCCAGGAAAGAATCTCGCTATGGAGCTATCCCACGTCAAAACGGATGGAGGGAAAATTTAGTTTCATCGATTCTCTGCAAAATTACAGCACTTATCGATAACCTTGCAAAAACAAAGTATACTGAATTTTAAAGGCCTATGTCAAATGGTTTTCGAAATATTTAAAGTTAAAGTCTTAAAAATTGGAACAAAATCAGCTGCCGCGTCATCACTTAAACTCTAATATCTCGGTTATTTTTAAAGATAATGTCTCCGTCATGGGCTCATTTTAAAGCTGAAGGGATGCTTTCTCAATCCGCATTTAGAATGTTTTGTTTGAAAAAAATACCGTTCGATTCGTTGAACCCACGCTGGACCGTGGAGGGGAACGACGTAAAATCGCGATTTGAAACTTTGACATCGATTGCCGTCAAGTTTATTAATAATAAACAAAATATTCTAAATGCGGGTTGAGAAAGCATCCCTTCAGCTTTAAAATGAGCCCATGACGGAGACATTATCTTTAAAAATAACCGAGATGTTAGACTTTAAGTTTCCAATTTTTAAGACTTTAACTCTAAATATATCGAAAACCATTTGACATAGGCTTTTAAAATTCAATATACTTTGTTTTTGCAAGGTTATCGATATGTGCTGTAATTTTGCAGAGAATCGGTGAAACTAAATTTTCCCTCCATCCGTTTTGACGTGGAATAGCTCTATGGTGGTTGCGACATAGGAATAATTTTTATACACCGTGTACAGGGTGTTAAGAAAGTATTGTTCACCGCTTGGAGGGGTGAATCTACACCCCCGGATCGGTGGAGATTTGTAAAATAAACTTGCTGCAAAATTGTTTATAACATTGAAAATCAATGTTAAATTTTTTTTTACATCAACATATTCTTCTCGGTGAAAGGAGAAAAAGTTTGAAAGGAGCCATATGTCGCAAACGAACCGTTTCGTGGGGAAAAATTGTTAAAGATTTCGCAACGATTTGAATGTATAGAGTTGCACGTAGATGCTTGGGCCCACCACCACCACTTTGCCGGTTGCCAGTATTTACTACCTGAAGGGTAGTGGCCTGGGGTGGGTAGCTCCTGGTCTCTACGCAGACACAACACGGCGTTTAAAGGGACAGAAGACCGTGCAAGGTGCATTGACCCGGCTAGGCCTGAATTAAGTGGTGTTTTCCCAACAGAAATTCAGAGTTGGCAGTAACCAGTTAGAATTTCTACCTATCTTTTGATTTTTTTTTTTTTTTTTTTTTTTAGAGGGGGAAAATGCATTACGCATACCCAGGCAGGGTTGCCTGGATTATGTGGGACTCGCCGCTGCTAGCGGGATACCCACTAAAAACCCCCTCGTTCTTGGCCTCCTTCGTATGGCTCCCTATGCTACGGCCGGGACTTCACCTATCTTTTGCCTACGGACAGTTGAACGGATAGGGAACAACAATAGATTCTGCTGATTGACAAGGGGAAAAGTTTAAAAGGAACCATATGTCGCAAACGCACCATTTGGTGGGAAAAAGATTGACAACTTATTAACTTACCAACGTTCTCGATGGTTCACCTCCTGCGTCTTCTTCTCACCCACAGGACACTCCCATCGTTGTTGATGGCGCGTAGCATCCGTGCCTGTCCGGTGGCTTCGATGTGACCACCGTCATTATCGAGACACTCTTGCAGTCTTGACTGCATGTTTCGGCGAACTTTTTCAAAAGTGTCCGGCGAATTCTGTATTGTTCGGAACGCTTCTTCTATTCGCTGCTTCAACTGTTCCCGCGATTCAATTTTTCTCCCCGATCTATAAACATTGTCTTTCACGGCTCCCCACATAAAGAAATCCAGGGGATTGAGATCGGGCGAACGTGGTGGCCACAAATGGGGTGCAGGGTCGCGTGCAATCCACCGTGTGCCAAACATTCGCGGTAAGAAATCCCTGACGGCCAGGGTGAAATGTGCTGGCGCACCATCATGCATAAAATACAGCGACCGCCGTCTGTTTGGTGGAACTACTTGGCGAAGTTGGCCTAACAAATCTCGTCGCAAAAAGCGCAAATATGTTGCACCGTTTAATCTGGGCAAATAAACAGGGCCAATAATTTGATTCCCCACAATTCCTGCCCACACATTTACTGAAAAACGTCCCTGATTAAAGCGTTGGACGGTTGCGTGGGGATTTGCATAGGCCCACACTCGTGTGTTTTGCCTGTTTTGTAGAGCCGCGCTGGAAAAAGTGCTTTCATCGGTGAAAAGCACATTTTCTAGGAAGCGGTTATTCTGTCGTAATTTCCGCAGCATCCAACGACAGAAGGTACGCCGAGCAGCGTAATCACCTGGACGGAGTGCTTGGACCCTCTGAATTTTGAAGGGTCGTAGTCCTTCTTCGCGTATGATACGTCGCACCGTCACGTGCGAAATACCTACGCGACGAGCAATGCCCCGGAGGCCCATTATTGGGAATGCACGCGCTAACGCGATCACGCGTTCTTCTGTTCTCCAAGGTACGCGAGGTCTACCTGGTCTCGGGTGATTATCGACTCCCACGTTAAACTCCGCTACATTCAGCTCCGAAAAACGGTGGTCGAGGCGTTGAAATTCCCGTCGGTACGGGACTCGTATTTCTTGACCACTGTCCACCAACCACTGTCTATAAATTTCCCGGGCTAATGTATAGTCTCTGTTTGCTTCGTCAATGGCACGAAGCATTTGGCGAACGTTTCCCCCATCATGGCGACCTCTGCCTCTTAAACGTCGCTCCATGACACTCGGGTACCACGGGTAATCACTAAAAGATAACTATACTAATCACTAAACTACACTACTACACTATGTGATATATGTTCCGTGTGTGTCCAATACACGCATGCACTACACGCGATGCGACGCGAAACCCGGTGTCTCAGCGATGAAGACTCTGTTTGATGTTCGCTCCTAAGTGTTTAGGAAGCGACGAAAATCCAACTGATGGTATTTCCTTGGTGTAGGAGGCACCTTGAGCTTTGGAAATTCCTCGGTGGAGTGGGGGAGCCCCCTCCTCCTTGAAGAACTAAACGAAGAAAATGCAAACATCTGGTTCCCCAAAAATTAACAGGCAATTCGTTCGGCCTGAGCGTCTCGTCCAGGGTGGCGGTTTATGACTGTATTGTTCTGCGAGTACGCGGTGGGGAACGGTGCGCGCGGGACCCAGGTCATCACGTGCGAGCCACGGAGCAATATAAGGATTAACTCAGGGTGAAGAACGTTTAATAATGGTCAATTCGGACGAGCGATGCGGGGTCAATGCGAATCCGAATCGGTACATACATATATATGTGTATATATTACACGTGACGCAATTTTCGCGGCAGTATTGTTATATCGTTTGAATTGGCCCTATAAAGGTGGGATCTTCTAGCAGTGTGCCGGTGTAATGGAGAAGCGTGCATCTGTTTCTCCTACGCACCTGACCCGCGTCTGCCTCAGCAGCAGCTTAGGCTACTCTAGACGCAAATCCACTGCGACGAGTGTCTGTTAAAGGCGGAATCTCCTGGCCTACGTCTGCGTATATGTAATAGGTCGAACGTTGCCGCCGTTTCAAAGGAATGCAGGTCCGATTGGTCATAATATAATCTCTTCCCTATAAGCAACCGTCTCTCGTACCAGATACGTTGGCGCGTGCTTTTGTTTTGATATTAGAAAACGTGTTTATATTCCAGAGATAAGGGATCGGACTTCAATTCGAAGGGAGGACGACGCACAGTGGTCCCAAATCGCCAAAAGCTGGGCAAAATTCAATTTTCGAAGTATATAGCAGCTTTTTGCTATTATAGCAGATTTGTTGTATATATATATATCAGTGCATCAAATGCCGCTTGAAATTCTTAAATATATTGGTTGGTTATTCAGATATCGGCCGTCAGAGTCGACGAAATTTCATGGTCCTTAATGTCTTGAGAATGGGAGCATGTTTAATGTGTCAGAGAAAGTTTATCTAAAAAGATCCATATGTGAAACAGTTTACCATTAAAGTAGGTGTTATAGACATAAACTTTCCACAGAAACAGAGTAAAGTATCTATGCATTTACCATTGCAATTCCCTTCTGAATGTGTTATAAATCTAAGTCATGTATTAATAAAACGTAGCATGTCAAGTGTGATATCCAATTGAGAAAATTTGCGTTTCTTATTAATATACTTAACTTTAAAGTGCCAAGTTTATTGCGTATATGAATAAAACAGCATTCGTTATTTCAAACAACACTTATAATCCATAGTTTTCTTTTATTATTTTCGGCAATACAATACTTGAACTACGTGGCCTACTAAACGCAGAAATGTTGAGTTTCTTCACTAGAATCGGGAAAAATAAAATTTTCTAAATAATTTTTAAAAAGTTTTGAAATGAACGTTGTCATATTAAATTCGACATTCTAATTATATCGTTTTAGTAAAAAATCGGAAAATAATCAATTTTCACAAAAAACTAACTTGAAAACATTTATACGAGTGATATTATATCCGCCATTTACTTTTTGGCAATTTTGAATGTCAGATTCGTAATCAGCGACCCCAAAACCCCCCGAGCACCGTTTTGTGACTCAATTGAAGTACGTTTTATGGGGTTTGCCGCATTTTAGCGATTTGGAACCACTGTGCCGTCGCAAGCGGGACCACGCGCAGTCAGCGAACTACCCCTTTGCATTCTGTGTCTTTCCGCGAGGCATAGGGCAGAGTGGGGTAAACACGAACGCGGGGTAATCGCGAACGCGATGGTTACGGCATTTTAATAAATAAAAACTGATGTTACCTCTCCACTAGCTTATAGTTTAGGTCGTATCCAACGCCGGGCAGAAAGTAATAAATAGAGAACGTTCATGCTATTCAAGATAATTAATATTATAATTAATATATATTATATTGTAATGCATTAATTACAATATTCTGCTTGAAAATGATGTTAATAACCTGTACCTAAGTATAAAAATGTAAAATGCATTCTACTTCATATTTACTAATTAATTAATTATTTATAAATGCGCGTGCCACAGGGAAGCCAGGCCAAAAGTAATATTTTTAAATCTAAGATAGATTGTAGGAATAAATTGCAATACTATGACTGTAAAATGATTATGATGTGTTTTGTTAATGTTAAATATTGAATATAAAAATTATGATAAATTACTACAAGTATACAAATTTAAAATACATGGAGATATCACAAAGAGAAGAATATTATATTTAAGAGTATAATAATCTTCTCCTTGTGATGTTTTCATGTATGTTAAATTAATTACTCAATTATATAATTATTATACTCTTAATTATAATATTCTTCTCCGTGCGATATCTTCATGTATTTTAAATTTATATACTTATAGTTAATTATCATTATTTGTATGTTCAATATTTAACATTAAAACAGTACATCACTATCATTTTACACTCATAGTATTGAAATTTATTCCAACAATTTATGTTAGATTCCAAAATATTACTTTTGGCCAGCATTCCCTATAAACACGCCACTGTGGCGGCAGTCGGGTAATCACGAACATCAAGGGTTTTGCTTTTTCACTATAAAGTTGATTTTTATTATAATTTTTCACAAATTTGTCACAGTACTTTATAGATGAATAGTTTAAGTATGTTTGTAAATAATAAACCAATTCATTTCTCACGCAGTTTTCGTTTTGTTTGCTTTTTGGCTTAGGTGTTCGCGATTACCCCACTCTCCCTTATTGATGTTGGATGATCCTTTTTAATTGCTCTACTGGTGGCATCTTTGTTACATCTGGCACATTTAGGTAGAAACCGAACCGGCTGATCGGCCAGAGTGTCTCGTCCAGGGTGGCGGTTTATGACTGTATTGTTCTGCGAGTACGCGGTGGGGAACGGTGCGCGCGGGACCCAGGTCATCACGTGCGAGCCACGGAGCAATATAAGGATTAACTCAGGGTGAAGAACGTTTAATAATGGTCAATTCGGACGAGCGATGCGGGGTCAATGCGAATCCGAATCGGTACATACATATATATGTGTATATATTACACGTGACGCAATTTTCGCGGCAGTATTGTTATATCGTTTGAATTGGCCCTATAAAGGTGAGATCTCCTAGCAGTGTGCCGGTGTAATGGAGAAGCGTGCATCTGTTTCTCCTACGCGCCGGACCCGCGTCTGCCTCAGCAGCAGCTTAGGCTACTCTAGACGCAAATCCACTGCGATGAGTGTCTGTTAAAGGCGGAATCTCCTGGCCTACGTCTGTGCATATGTAATAGGTGGAAAGTTGCCGCCGTTTCAAAGGAAGAATCTCTTTCATATGAGTCACTTTCTCTCGCACCGAATATATCAGCGCGTGCTTTTGTTTTGATATTCGGAAACCTGTTTATATTCGAGAGATAAGGGATCCGCCTTTAATTTGAGGCGAGGACGCAGCAGGTAGGGACCACGCGCAATCAGCGGACTACCCCTTTTCTTGCTGTGTCTCTTCGCCAGGCGTATGAATGATGGATGATACTTTTTAATTGCTCATCTTTCTTACATGTGGCATAACTAGGTAAAAACCGAGCCGGCTGATCGGCAAGAGTGTCTCGCCCAGGATCGCGGTTTATGACCGTATTGTCCCGCGAGTTGGCGGTAGACAACGGTACGGGCAATCAACAGATTAACTCAGTGCGAGGAAAGTCGAAACCCCTACCAAAACCGGCAGGATGTCGATTGTCCCTGTTTGAAAAATTCTAAATTATCGGTTGTAAAAAATAATTGGAATTTCCGCCTCGCTCTGAGCCCGCTGCATCAACCAACATCTGGCATTCAAATATAATCATAAAAGACGTTAGTAAAGTAAGGACGCGGAAACGCAGGCGCAAGTCTGACACACCGTCGAAAGGACAAAAGACACACCCTTAACCGACCGTCACCCAACGAGTGCACCGCCCACGTGCAGTGCCACCCCGCGAAGACCCCCGTAAAAAGACATAAACAAAGGGATTACACGGGAAATACCCAAAACACTCAGCGAAGGTACCAGGCCAAAAACATTTAGTCAAGCGTCATAAATGTAGCTTATAGGTTCGCAGGCCTTGTAATCCCTAATTTTCGCGCTACGGGCGAAATTTCTCCATTCGTTTACGGTAGGTAATTGCTTCTTTTCGAAGCGTTCGCCGGGGAGCATTTGTCCACCGAATGTCAAACAGGGACAATCGACATCCTGCCGGTTTTGGTAGGGGTTTCGACTTTCTTCGCACTGAGTTAATCTGTTGATTGCCCGTACCGTTGTCTACCGCCAACTCGCGGGACAATGCGGTCATAAACCGCGATCCTGGGCGAGACACTCTGGCCGATCAGCCGGTTCGGTTTTTACCTAGTTATGCCACATGTAAGAAAGATGCCACCAACAGAGCAATTAAAAAGTATCATCCAACATCGATACGCCTCGCGATGAGACACAGAAAGAAAAGGGGTAGTCTGCTGACTGCGCGTGGTCCCAACCTGCTGCATCCTCCCTTCGAATTAAAGGCGGATCCCTTATCTCTCGAATATAAACATGTTTCCGAGTATCAACACAAAATCGCGCGCTGACGTATTCGGTGCTAGAGAAGGTGGCTCATAGGAAAGAGATTATACACTCCGTGTCAAAATTAAAGGAACACTGTAATTTCCCGAAAATTTTGATCATTTTCAAATGGTCATATGTATCTCTGTGAAAAATAGTCGAAAAAAATATTTAAGTTTGAAGTTTCTAGCTTTCGAATCAAGGACTCAAATTTTTTCATCCATTATGATACTGTTTTAACAAGCTGGAGCGCTGTAAACGAAGTTTCAGAAATTTTTGCCTAACAGGATCGTATGCACGAGTCAAAACAATTTTTCCCCCGTAAATCCAACGAGGAGCTCTTATAGATCAAACATTTCTCTTTACTTTCCGTTTTTGGTTTTGTTTTATGATTTTTGTTGCTCGACTTATTCGCGATGAAAGCCTAAATGGTACTTCTCACTTTGAACACCTATAACTCGCAAACTCATGATCGTAGACAAATTTTCATCATTTTTTCCGTATGTCCTCGATGATCAAACATGGGATATGGTCTGACAAATTGAACGATCACCTGTTTTCCGTTATGTTTCTCTTCAAAATCATTGTTTTTGTTCTCGCAGCTTTTAAACGAATGTTGCACGTTTTTTTTTTGTTAGTTCAATGTCATTTTAGTAAAAAGGAAACTTCAAGCGTTAAGATGCGTTTCTTAAATATTTTTTCCGACCATTTTTCACAGAGATACATATGGCCATTTGAAAATGATCAAAATTTTCGGGAAATTATAGTCTTCCTTTAACCCCCCGGTACTCGCGCGTGTGCAGGGAGGTCAGTTTTTGGCTGAAAAAACGTTTTATCCTGATGTATTGTACCCAGCACCCCTATGTATTCTTCCAGCGGACATTTTTGCATAATGCTACACACTTGTCAGGTTCAAATTCAGTTTGGAAGTGTTTCTGATTGAATGAAAACGATAGTACGGCGCGTATCTTGCCAGCGACCGCCCCCGTATACTCATAAGTACGCCTCCAATTACTTTGGTTTTTGGATATGTTTCGGAGGGCCGAAAAATAAGATATACGTGTTTTTTTATTTTGGCCTGTTTGCATGTTTAGGGGGTGCTACCACCCCTCAAATGTTTTCATGTGTTCGCCTACGTTTAATCTGGTAATAATACGACACCGTGCACTCAGTGCACGACGCGAGTGCTCGAGGGACCCAAATAGGCGCGAGTACCGGAAGGTTAATTATGCATGTGTCGTTATCGCGCTAGGCAGTGTTAAGAAACAAATGGGCGATGATTGCCAAATTCGGTATTGAAAAAAACCTACTTATGGTTGACGTCGAGCGGGTTCGTCTATAGTGACGGGGACTTGCCCGTGAGTGCCCTATTTTCCATGCATTTATTCGGTTAAAAAAATTGATTCTTTCTTTAGATTCATAAATGTATTATTAATTAAAAGAAAAATTAGATTTCTCTCTATTATACCTGCTTCACAATCCATCTTCAAAAAACACCTATTTAAAGGCCGTCACACTGGTGACTCCCCTGAAATGCCTATAAAATCTGTAACGTTAGAAATTTCCATCTAAAATTTTAACTGAGCATTTTTGAGCTATTGTTGAATGCAAAAATGCAAACAAATTTTTTCCGATTTTTTTGACCGGCGGATGCCTTTAAGGGGTTACACCTAGTCGGCGACCAAAAAGAAGCGAATGTTTGTGAATTTTTTTTGACAAAGCGGAAGCATATATTTTTACAGAACTTCTTGCGCTTAAAAGAACAACATTTAAAGAGCATTTGGTAATTTTTTCGTAGAAAATATTTATGTTTGTAATAAAGTGACAATCGACATCCAAGAAACCTTTTTAATAATTTGGTTTCGCGGTGAGCACTGCCATTCGGAACCAGATTATTTATAATCCAAAAACAAAAAAGATTTCGTTAGTATATTAATGTATCTTCCGTCTAATGGAGGGAATTTCCGAAATATTAATTTAAAACAAAATGACGGCTATTTAAAGTTGAAATCCTGATTTTTTCCCGTGATTTTTGCAGGAAAAAATCAGGATTTCAACTTTAAATAGCCGTCATTTTATTTTAAATTAATATTTCGGAAATTCCCTCCATTAGACGGAAGATACATTAATACACTAACGAAATCTTTTTTGTTTTTGGATTATAAATAATCTGGTTCCGAATTGCAGTGCTCACCGCGAAACCAAATTATTAAAAAGGTTTCTTGGATGTCGATTGTCACTTTATTACAAACATAAATATTTTCTACGAAAAAATTACCAAATGCTCTTTAAATGTTGTTCTTTTAAGTGCAGAAAGTTCTGTAAAAATATATGCTTCCGCTTTGTCAAAAAAAATTCACAAACATTCGCCTCTTTTCGGCCGCCTGACTAGGTATAACCCCTTAACAGACACTCATCGCAGTGCATTTGCGTCTAGAGTAGCCGAAGCTGCTGCTGTGGCAGACGCTTCTCCATTACACCGGCACACTGCTAGGAGATCCCACCTTTATAGGGCCAATTCAAACGATATAACAATACTGCCGCGAAAATTGCGTCACGTGTAATATATACATATATATATATGTACCGATTCGAAATCGCATTGACCCCGCATCGCTCGTCCGAATTGACCATTATTAGACGTTCTTCACCCTGAGTTAATCCTTATATTGCTCCTTGGATTGCACGTGATGACCTGGGTCCCGCGCGCACCGTTCCCCACCGCGTACTCGCAGAGCAATACAGTCATAAACCGCCACCCTGGACGAGACGCTCAGGCCGATCGAGTTGCCTGTTAATTTTTGGGGAACCAGATGTTTGCATTTTCTTCGTTTAGTTCTTCAAGGAGGAGGGGGCTCCCCCACTCCATCGAGGAATTTCCAAAGCTCAAGGTCCTTCCTACACCAAGGAAATGCAACCAGTTGGATTTTCGTCACCTCCTAAACACTTAGGAGCGAGCATCGAACTGTCCATCTTCTTCGGTGAGACACCGGATTTCGCGTCGCATCGCGTATAGTGGTGGCGTGTATTGGTCACACACGGAACATTTTTTACGTTTGTGACTTAGTGTAGTTTAGTGACTAGTATAATTATCATTTATTTTAGTTATTAGATACTGTGTATTTAGTGAATATAAGTGGTCCCCGAGTGTTATGGAGCGACGATTAAGAGGCAGAGGTCGTCACGATGGGGGAAACGTTCGGCAAATGCTGCGTGCCATTGACCAAGCTAACAGGGACTATACATTAGCCAGGGAAATATATAGACAATGGTTGGTGAACAGTGGGCGGGAAATACGAGTCCCCTACAGACGGGAATTTCAACGACTTGATCATCGGTTCTCAGAATTAAATGTAGAGGAATTGAATGTGGGAGTCAATCCTCACCCGCGACCAGGTAGACCTCGCGTACCCTGGCGAACCGAAGAACGCGTAATTGCGTTAGCGCGTGCATTCCCACTAATGGGCCTGCGGGGTATCGCTCGTCGCGTAGACATTTCACACGTGACGGTGCGACGAATAATACGCGAGGAAGGTTTACGGCCCTTCAAAATTCAAAGAGTTCAAGCACTCCGTCCAGGCGATTATGCTGCTCGGCGTAACTTCTGTCGCTGGATGCTACAGAAACTACGACGGAATGACCGCTTTCTAGAAAACGTCCTGTTCACCGACGAAAGCAGTTTTTCAAGTGCCAGTTTACAAAATAGGCAAAATACAAGGGTATGGGCCTATGTGAATCCCCACGCAACCGTCCAACGATTCAACCAGGGACGTTTTTCTGTGAACGTGTGGGCCGGAATTGTGGGTAATCGGATTATCGGCCCTGTCTATTTACCCACATTAACGGGTGCTACATATTTGCGCTTTTTGCGGCGAAATTTGTTAGGCCACCTTCGCCAAGTGGTTCCGCGAAATAGGCGCCGATCCCTATATTTTATGCACGATGGTGCACCAGCGCATTTCAGCCTGGCAGTCAGGGCCTATCTACCACGCATGTTTGGAACACGGCGGATAGCACTCGGGCCTGCACCTCACTTGTGGCCACCACGTTCCCCCGACCTCAATCCCCTGGATTTTTTTATGTGGGGAGCGGTGAGGGATATTGTTTATCGATCGGGGACCCAAATTGAATCGCGGGAACAACTGAAGCAAAGAATCGAGGTAGCGTTCCGAACGATTCAGGATTCGCCGAACGTTTTTGAAAATGTTCGTCGAAATATGAGGTCAAGACTCCAACAGTGCCTCGATAATGACGGGGGTCATATCGAAGCCAGTGGACAGGCACGGATGCTACGCGCCATCAATAATGATGGGAGTGTCCTGTGGGTGAGAAGAAGACGCAGGAGGTGAACCACCGAGAACGTTGGTAAGTTAATAAGTTAATATCGTCTAACCTTCATAATTCAACTTTGTCAATTTTTTTCCCACAAAATGGTGCGTTTGCGACATATGGTTCCTTTTAAACTTTTCCTCCTGTCAATCAGCAGAATCTATTGTTATGCCCTATCCGTTCAACTGTCCGTAGGCAAAAGATAGGCGATGTCCCGGCCGTAGCATAGGGCCCAAAACGAAAGAGGCCAAGAAAGAGGGGGTTTTTAGTGGGTATCCCGCTAGCAGCGGCGAGTCCCACATAATCCAGGCAACCCTGCCTGGGTATCCGTAATGCATTTTCCCCCTCTATAAAAAAAAAAAAAAAAAAAAACAATCAAAAGATAGGTCAAAATTCTAACTGGTTACTGCCAACTCCGAATTTCTGTTGGGAAAACACCACTTAATTCTGGCCTAGCCGGGTCGATGCACCTTGCACGGTCTTCTGTCCCTTTAAACGCCATGTTGTGTCTGCGTAGAGCCCAGGAGTTACCTACCCCAGGCCACTACCCTTCAGGTAGTAAATACTGGCAAACGGCAAAGTGGTGGTGGTGGGCCCAAGCATCTACGTGCAACTCTATACATTCAAATCGTTGCGAAATCTTTAACAATTTTTCCCCGCAAAACGGTTCGTTTGCGACATATGGCTCCTTTCAAACTTTTTCTCCTTACGCCGAACAGAATATGTTGATGTAAAAAAAAATTTAACATTGATTTTCAATGTTATAAACAATTTTGCAGCAAATTTTTTTTACAAATCTCCACCGATCCGGGGGTGTAGATTCATCCCTCCAAGCGGTGAACATTACTTTTTTAACACACTGTACATGCATATATATACAACGAAGAAAGGAAAATGCCAATACCGCGCCACTTCAATTTTACACACATTCGCTCTTGCTTTCTTACATATATTTACACACACTCTCAAACGCGCGCGCACGCACGCACACACACGCACACACACACACGCACGCGTTTATTATCTATTCCACGGCAGGGCTCCCGCGTCGGACGTGAAAAATTTCTTGTATGTTTCGCGTGTTTCAAGAGCTGCGGCTCCTCCGCAGCCTCCCTGCCTTCGAATATCGTTTAACAGCCTATCGCGCTGCCCGTCACACTCTGAATTTAAATTCGAGAAAATATTGTCTTTGCTTAAAAAATTATGCAATATGCATGTTGACAATATAATTTTGTCTGCATACTTGGGTTGAGATTTCAATACCCTGCGATAAATCCTAAATCTTTGGGCAAGGATGCCAAACGCATTCTCTACAACCCTTCGCGCTCTGGACAATCTGTAATTAAATGTAGCTTTGGCTTCCTCCTTTTCTACTTGTGACCCAGGATACGGGCGCAACAAATAGTTTTTAAGCGGGAAAGCCTCATCCCCAACCATTACAAATGGCATTTTATCATTCGTACCTGGGAGACATTTCGGTTCCGGGAGATTCATTGTCCCATTCTCAAATCGCTGTCCCAGGTGCGAATGACTAAAAATGCCGCCATCGCTATTTTTGCCATAACTCCCGACGTCGACGGCGATGAATTTGTAATTCGCATCTACTAATGCTAGCAAAACTATAGAAAACGTTTTCTTATAATTAAAATACAATGGGCCGCTTTTTGCCGGTGCCTCAATTTGCACGTGTTTGCCGTCCAGGGCTCCCACGCAATTTGGAAAGTTCCAAACATCCCAGAAGTCCTTGGCTATCTTCTCCCAATCTTCTTTTTCTGGAAATGGCATTTGTTCCCCCATCATTCTCTCAACAATGGCGTCGCACATGTCTCTTATTATTGTCCAGACCGTGGAGTGACCCAACCTATAGCTAAAAGCTATGGTTAACATTGAGTCTCCTGTGGCGAAAAATCTAAAAGAAATTACAATTTTTTAAGAATATATAAATTACTAATTTATAATTATTTTCAGGTACTGAATGCAAAGATCGGTGGTCCTCTTTACGGGACCAATATAGGAGAGCCGTGAAGAATAAGAAAACGAAATCGGGCCAAGCGGCCTCAAAACAAAAACCCTGGAAGTACGAGCAGCAGATGGCATTTCTGCTGCCGTACCTCCAAGAGCGGGACACGCTCTCGAGCATCCCCGTGGATTTCGTGCAACCATCCACATCCAGCGCAGGGGACCACAGTCCGGCGACTGTCGCCACACCCCCAATAACCTCGCCGACAGCAGCAGAAATCACTGACGATGTCGAAGAAACCGAGGACAGCTACCACAACCCCCCTCCCACAAAAAAAAAATCCACGGACTACCAGTCACCCTCCGCGCAGTTGATGAAATATATGATTGATTCCCACGAAAAACAGCAAGAATCCCGCGCAAATGAAATGATTAATAGAACCCCACCGGAAAAACGACACCCTATTCGTAATTTTTTAGAAAGTATCGGAGATACTATCATGACATTTTCCAAAATGGAACAACATATTGCGAAAGATAAGATTTACAATATAATATCGGAAATGGAGTTTGAACACCTCGTCAACGCGAATTCGTCACAATCCATTTCGGATAGGTCGCCGTTCCTCTCGCCCGATCCATCGGTTTAATTTTATGTATTTAGTTTAGTTTTTTGTAATTTTAGTTTAGTTTAATTTAGTTTAATTTAGTTTTACTTTAGTCTTATGTCATACCTATTTTATAAAACGTTTTCCCTAGCGCTATATTTTTAATGTACATATTTTACAATAAGGATTATAAAAATCGGGTAAACTTGTCGCATTGCATCTTCCTCAGGGATTTCAATGACTGAAATATTTTTTCAAGGTCAACATTCCGAATAATTTTTCCCTATACATGTAACCGGCGCTCGGCTTCAGTTTTCGAGATACTGGCAAAAACTGTGAACGGCCCAGTGACCAATTAAGTGGTTTTTGCAAATATATCGAAAACTAAAACCGAGTGACGGTTACATGAATAGAGAAAAGTTGTTGAGAATGTTCACCTTGAAAAAATATTTCAAAGTCATTGAAATCCCCGAGGAAGATGCAATTCGACAAGTTTACCCCGAAATATATGTATATAAAATTGTAAAATATAAAAAAAATACACAGTGACCGCCTTGTTTAAATTATTTGTCCTTATATGTATTTCACATCAAAGTGATAAAAAAAGTTCCGTTCAAATAATCGTAATCCTGATGTTAAGGAACCATAAAGCGTACTTTCATTAAATATAATACAACTAAGAAATTCCTTCTTTAACTAGGGTTAGATTGTTTTGCGACTTTAAAAATTCCGCTTGCACTAACCCACCGGTCATGCCGTCGTGATTCTGTTCATTTCGTACTACTCCCGCTTTAATTTCATAGCTTAATTTCAGTTTATTTTTAATTTCGTTAAGTTGGGAAACGAGATATATGTGAAACACATACGCGAATAGGTAGAATACTGTTCATACTTGGATTACAGTAAAATTGTAATATTTAATGTAAATGTATTTACCTTAAACATACTGCCAACTTCTCAATTGGCGTTATTGCCTTCCTAAACACCGTATTCTGCTTGGCTATGGATGGTCCTAATTTCGCCAAGAATTCACGGAATTGGAAGATTGACAGAAATTTCCATGTAACCTTCTGCTACTTTAACAATTTTCAAATTAGATTTCGACATACTAGCGATTCTCTGCGGAGGGAGGGGGGGGGGATTTGTAGAAGAGGAATGGAGAACTCCGCATACTTTACCGTTTAGCAATGCCAGGTGTTTTCCAGTCGGACTGGATTAGCGTAACCCACTGTGATGTCCGAGAGTTAATGAATTACTAATAAAAGATGGTAGGAAAATATAAAAGGAAAAAATTTTTTGGGGACCAAAATGAGTAGTACCTATCGATTCTGCAAAGTAATAGCGAATAATTACTTCCATATAGTTCTTTTTCCATAAGAAACCCATTGAAAAAATATCAGTATTGGCTGTTTAGTTACTTTCCGAGAACTTCCAAGTAAATCTTCTATTTTCGTATTACAATTATTTATATTAACATTGCACTTTTTAAAATATATATATACATGATGTTAAAAGTTATTATTGTTATTTCCATAGTTTCATACTAATTTATATTTATCGTTTATTATCCAACTCTAACTTGATTAACATAGTTGGTTAGGACCTACCTTAAAAGAAACAACTAAATGTCACTGACTTCTTCAATCCGGCACACTGTGCCCGGCCCACTGTGCCGTTGTAAATCGGACTACTTTTATACAAGCAATAAGGTGAAAAAATGCCTACTCCTTTTATGATATGTATTGCTTCTGCAAAAGTAGTCCGATTTACATGACATTTGGTATGATTTTCATCAGAAAAACATAAGGCATCTATTGCTGTCATTCCCTTATCGATACGATAAACAATAAAGAATTTCTTAATACGCTGAAATGAATATTTCACCCTTGTCTGTGAGTCGCCGACATCGATTCGCTAGGGTCGGCCGAGGATTCATACCTGTTTCAGAAATAATATATTTCTTTATTCTTTATCGCATAGATATGGAAGTGACACCGATGAATTCTTTATATTTCTCCGATGAAAATCGTACCAAATTTCATGTAAAGCGGACTATTTTTAACGAAGCTAGCGAGAAATTTTATAAATTAAGTTTTCATCTACTTTCCTTCATTATACTCCGAATTATGTCGTTCTTGGTGTTAGTTTCATCAGCGAAACATACGGAATCGATTGGCGTCGTTTTCGCAAAGATCTGATGAGAAATGAGGAAGTCGAAGATTTATTAATATGCTCTCGGACCCCTTCGAGGGTTGAAAGCCATAAAATTCGGTGTCGAAGATGGTCCTCGAGACCTCATACAACAATAGACCTTTTCAAGTGCTCGAAAATGGCCAGCGCGGCTCGTCGTGAGGCCCTCGCGGCGCCGCTTTGGTATAGGAAATACCTTCTTACGGCCGCACGAAGGATCCTGCGGCGTGCTGAGGCGGCGCCGCGCCGCTCGCCGACGCGGCGGGCCGCGCATTGGAAATCCCACCTTTAGGTGTCGGTCCGGGCACAACAACGCATACATTGCGCTTGAAAGCCATTCGTCCCAATCGGTTTGATCTGACTTAACATAATGTTTTAAATAATCAGCCAAAGTAGCATGAGACCGTTCAAGAGCACCATTTGTTTGCGGATAATAGGCAGTTGTTTGAATTTGTTTTGTTTTGAATAACTTTGCTACGCTCTCCAATAATTTCGAAGTGAAATCTACACCCTAATCAGTTAAAATAGAGTCGGGAATTCTGTATTTACAAATAAATTCGTGATGTAAAGTTTTAGCTATTGTTTTTGCTTCATGGTTTGGTATCGCATGAGGTTAAGAAAATTTTGTCAGGTCATTCTGAATTGTTAAAATATATTTATTTCCGTTTTCCGACAAAGGTAATGGTCCGACAATATCTAATGCTATTCTTTCGAAAGCTTTAGTAGCCGTGGAGATAATTTGCATTGGCATAATATGATCTTTGTTTCGCACTAGCTTATTTTCCTGACAAGATTTGCAATATTTTATATAATTCGCGATATCCTTTTTCATAGAAGACCATCTATAATTTTCCTTAATTCTTTTGTATGTACGGTGAAACCCTGAATGACCTGCGACTGGGGAAACATGATTCTCTTTCAATATTTCTTTAACCTCTTCTGGTGTTGGAGTATGTACGGTATTGGAAAATATTTTAACATTAATATCTGTTGTCTTGAATATATAACGTAACATAGATGTAATCTTTTCCCATTTGAATTTTGCAAACTTTGTTCCCAAAAATAGCATACTTATAGATTTTAATTTATTCTTTATCATGAGATTTCTTAAAACACAATGTCTTAAATAGGTCTTCCTAGCTTGCTTGATCCCAATAATATTCTTTAATCAGAAGATAAAATATATACTTGTTTCCTTCCTTTACTGTTACTGTTTCATGACATGCAAGATCTTGTTTTTTATAACTATTAAAATGGCTTGGATAACGTTTTTAAATTCTTCAGCAATAGTACTATAAGATTCAAGATCCTTTGAAATACAAACCGTTATGAGGGACTCGAACCCACTAAAACCACCAAGGTGATCTACCTCGCGCGCGGAGTTGCGCGCCTGAGGTGAGGGATTTGGACGCGAGATCAATCAAGCGATACGTTCGCTACCCTTCCCCCTTGCGCTTCGGTGCAGCCCCGCGCTAGGTCCCCTGAACGGAGTCGTCCCTGGGGGAGTATTAAGACCTCCCCCAGCAATGTTCTCCGGGACTGGCGGCTCGCGACGGATCACGCGCTCGAGTCGCCCCTTCCGGGGTCGCTGCTACTAGGGCAGGAGGTGTCCCCCGACAACCCCGCCCCGCGACCCCGCGATCGAACTCCCAATCGGTGCCGCGCAGTGATTGGTAGCGCGGCCGGACCGGGGCACTGTACCCCGGGGGGAGCTCGATCGCTCAGACGGGAGTGGCGGCCGCCGCTCCCCTGGGGGGGGGGGGGGTTAACATGGTCCCCCCCCGGTTCTCCGTACCTTGCGACGCCGCCGCGGCCTTGGCGAGTCCGATGCCACGACTCGTCGACCGCGGCGGCCACCCGTCGCTTCGTCGTCCGCGGCGGCCCTTCGTGAGAACGAGGGCCGCCGCATTTCTCGACTCCTTCCTGATGCCCCCGGTGCGCGTCCCCCTCCGACACAGAGGGGGCGGCGCACCGGGGGCATAACGGCCGCGCCTGTTGCGTGGCGCGGCCCCGTCCCAATCCCCTATTGCTGGGAGTAGCGGGACGGCGCGGCCCGGGGCTAACACCCGGGGGAGCGGGGCGACTTACGCAACTAAGTCGCCGCATGACCTCCCCCGGCCCCGGGTCATCTTCTTCTCCCGCGCCGCCTCCTCCTTCTCCAGCATTATTGCTTTGGAGAAGGAGGCCATGGCTTCCCAACAGTCCCGATCCCCCGCCATGCGACGCACGACCGTCGCCAGCGAGAGATCGGGACCCAGCTGCAGCTCCAGGACTCGGCGGTCGTCCAGCCACTCTGCACACCTGGCCAGAGTGTGGTCCGCCGAGTCCACGTCGCCCCGGCCGCAGCTATGGCACTGCGGCGCCTCCTCCCGCCCGATGCGACACAAGAAGTCACCGAAGCAACCGACTCCGGTGAGCATCTGTGTCAGGCGGAAGGTCAGCCTGCCATACCTGCGCCCCACCCATTCACCGAGAATGGGCAGCAGCGCCCCGACGACGCGTCCCTCTCGATGTTCCGGGAGGGAGAGCCAGTCGATCCACCTGGCTCCCATGCGTCGCCGGGCCTGGTCCCGCGCGTCGGGTCCGACCGGCGCCAGGGGGTCCCTCGCTCCGCTGAGATCGTGCGACGCGAAGTATACCTCCGCCTCCATCTCAGCGAGCAGATGGAATGGAGGGGACCCACCCAGCGCCGACAGCTCGGCGTGTGACACCGTGCGGTAAGCCCGCACGGCACGGAGGACCGCGCGGCGATGAACCTTTGCCAAAAGGTCTCGCCCAACGCGACAGCCCTCCAGGTCGCCGGCCCAGACCGGCGCTCCGTAGAGCGCCATGGACCGGACGACCGTCACGTATAGTCGCCGAACTGATTCGTGCGGGCCTCCCAGGTTGGGCATGATGCGCCCGAGGGCGAACACCTGTCGCTCCAACCTGGGGCCCAGGACCCGAAAGTGACGCGCGAATCGCCAGTAGGTATCCAGGGTCAGACCGAGATACTTCATCGATAGGCCTCCCCGACTCTGAGAGACGCTCTGACGGGAATGCCAGTTCCCACCCTGTCCGCGAGCCATACCGCCTCCGTTTTATCGGAGGCGACTCGCAGACCGAGCGCCTCTATCGCGGGGATGACGAGCCGCAGTGCTCTCTCCGCGAGGTCTAGCGCTGCCAGCCACCTCGGCCCGGAGGCCACCACCAGCGTGTCGTCGGCGTAGCACACGAACGACACGTCAGGCGATGGCAACTCCACCCGCAGCACCGCGTCGTACGCCAGGTTCCATAGCAGGGGCCCTAAAACGGACCCCTGTGGCACGCCGCGGTGCACGCGAGCCACCCCGTCCCCGTCTCGCCCGACGTAGGAGACCACTCGGCCACGGAGGTAGTCCCAGATCAGGCGGCGAAGATAGAGCGGGACGCGATGGTATACCAGCGCCCGCTCGATCGCCGCCCAGGAGACGGTGTTGAACGCGTTGGCGATGTCTAGAGACACCGCCACGCTGACACCGCCCCCCCCCCGACCGCCCGGCGCGACAGCGACCGAACCAGTAGTATGGCATCTACGGTCGATCGCTGCCGCCTAAAACCGAACTGGCGGTCGGACAGATCCGGGAACTCCGCAGCTCCGAGATGGTCCATGAGGCGGGCAGCTATGATCCTTTCCAGGAGCTTGCCCGCCTCGTCGAGGAGACAGATCGGCCGATAGGCCGAGGGTGACTCTGCGGGCTTACCAGGCTTTCGCAGCAGCACCAGCCTCGCCTCTTTCCACGCGCGGGGAAACCTCCCGGTCCTCAATGCCGCGTCGAAGACGCGCCTGAGGCCGCTCCCTAGGGCGCCCATCGCGCAGGCCCAGACACGCCCGGGCACACCGTCCGGTCCAGGTGCAGCGTTCTTCGAACGCATTCGACGCACCGCGGACTCGAGTTCCTCGTCCGAGAGCCTCGGGGCATCCGCTATGGCGGTGCCCCACGCGAGCTCCGGATCTCCCGAAGCGTCGACGCCACCCTCCCCCGGAACCGGGGGAGGGGGAAACAGCGCCGACAAAACCTCCAGGAGAAACCGGGGCTCGAGACCCTCCGTGACAGGGGGCGCCCAAGGACCGAGTTTCACGGACACGGCCTTGTACGGGCGCCCCCAAGGGTCCCGATTCAGGGTCTCGAGGAACTCCTCGTGCGAACGGGTCTTGGCCCGGGCTATGGCTGCACGGAGCTCTCTGCGCGCCGCGGAAAACGCGGAGCGCAGCTCCTGCAGCTGGTCCTCCGTCACCCGCCGTCGGCCTTGACGGCGGGCATTGGTGTACTGGCGCTGAGCGCGGACGCTCGTCGCGCGGAGATCGGCGATCTCCTCGCACCACCAGTACACCGACCTCCGACCCCCGCCCGGCGGCCCGACTCGCGGCATCGTGGCGTCGCAGACACGCTGCAACGCCCGCCGGAGCCATAGGGCGCCGTTGGAGGGGTCGTCGAGGACGTCGCCCGGCAGGGAAGGCCAGGCGACGACGGAGGACGCCATCTGGGCCGCGCTAGGATCTAGCTTTTTGAGCGCTCAGCGCGGCGGCTGTCTACCGGCACGAGCGGGAGGAAGCGTGGCGGCGGAGGTGGCCAGCATCACGTACACGTGATCCGACCCGGTCTCCGACTCCTCCGCCACCCAGCAGTCCGACGTTAACGCCGCGGCCGCGGGGTTCACCCAGACGAGGTCGATGATCGACTCGCCCCGCGACCCGCGAAACGTCGTGACCGCGTAGGGGTTCTTAAGCACGAACCCCATCGCTTCCGCCCACTCGAGGAGCAATTCGCCCCGGCAGTCCGTTCCGGGGGAGCCCCACGCGCGAGCGTGGGCATTGAAGTCCCCCAGTAGGACCACTGGCCGAGCTAATTGGGGGGCTAGAAACGCCCCCACCTCGCTCAGCCGGTCCTCGAACTCCGGGACGCTCAGGCTCGGTGCCAGGTAGCAGCCGACCACGAGGAGGCCTCCCCATTTCGCGCCCATCCAGCCCCGTCCGTGCTGGGCGACCACGCACGACGGGGCGCCTCTTCCCACTTCCCACGTCATCGCCACCTGCCGATCCGGGTTGGTGGACCGAAAGCATCGGTCCGCCAGCGGATACGGCTCGGCGATGATGGCCAGCCCAACGCCCATCTCCACGCGAGCCTGCTCAAGCAGGTCGTGCGCTCGCATGGAGTGGCACGCGTTCGCGAGGAGTATCGGGGGGCCTCGAGACATTAGCAAGTCTCAAGGTCGGCCCCCCCCCCCGACACCTCCTCTGGCTGGACCGCGCCCCCGTTGGCAATCGGGGGCGCCGGACGCTTCTCCTCGTCGTCCGGGAAGTGGGCACCTCCACGCGAGCCACCCCGTCCCCGACCTCACCTCACCTCACCTCACCTTTTTTTTTTTTTTTTTTTTGGTGTAGGAGGGGGGAAAATGCCTTTATGCATACCCCGAGCGCGAGCCTCGGGGTTATGCGGGGCTCCCCGTATTGGGTATACCCGCTAAAAACCCCCTCCTTGTTCTCCCCTACATGCACCCTGGATGGAGGGGTACTGGTCGAGACTACGTACCTCCATCCTGCGAACCGCGGTGCTCCTCTTCTTGCCTCTTGCATCCTCCTGCAGTGTCCTCTTCTATCCTTCGCACAAGACATTCTTCTGCCACAGATGCCCTATACCCATCCGAACCCCGGAGGGCGCAGGTTACTGGCGGACTGTCCCTCCACTCACTCACACAGGTATTCCTGTTCCCCTACCCCCATCTTCCTCCATGCTCTTCCTAATCCTAGGTTTCCCGCTATGGGGTCCTGCCCCATATACGGGGTCGTCACTTATCTCTAGCTTATCACTACTTTATCCTATCCCGCGGTGGTGTTCGTCCTATACAGGACGCTCCTATCCCTCTAGTTGTCAGCACCCAGGTGGTGAGCCTGCGGGTTTTTCTTTCTCTGCCCTCTGGGGCCACGTCCTTCGTGTTGGCCCTTTTTCTTTTCTTGGCCTTCCGCGCTCTGTCCCTCTTTGCCCTCTCGGCTTCCTCCTTGCGGGTACGGAGCCGATTCTCCCTCGCCGCTTTCTCTAGGAGCTTCTCTTTCTCCTCTTTATCCCTCATGACGCTTGCAGAGAACTTCCTAAAGGCGTTCCAGGTTTCCTCCGTTTTAACGATTCTGGAGATTCGGTTCGTCCTGTCGAAACCCGTCCCAATGATTCGCTCGAGATCTCTCCTCTCCTCGTCATAGGCAGTGCAGATCATGATGGTGTGTTCCGCGTCGTCAGCGAGGTCCTCGCCGCAGCTCTGACACCTATCATCCAAGGCCTTGGCTATCCTCTTTTTGTATGCCTGAAAGGCTCCATGCCCAGTGAGGAGCTGTGCCGTGTGGAAGTCTACGATGTGCGGGGTCTTATTCCCCGTCTCCGAAAATGTGTCGACCGCCGGGATTAGGGCCCTACTCCCATTTACTTTGCCACTCGTCAGTAGCTTGCACCAGGGCCACCTTCCTGTACTCTCGCTCCCTAGCGGCCAGCAGCTGTTTATTCCCCCTAATCGTGGGGTCTTTCCTGTCCCGTTCCTTTCTCACGTAGACCTCCCTCCACATTCCGGCCTTGATGTCTATAGGCATCGACCCCGTCAAGACACACAGGGCCATTAGGGAGACCGTTCTGTACGCAGTCGATGTTCGCGTCAGGGCTGATCGTTGCGCCCTCCTTATCATCCTGCTTCTAACCGCGACCTTCAGTGTTGGGGCCCAGGTCGGGCAGGCATAGAGCACGACAGACTCCCACACGGCATAATACAGTCTACGGGACTGCCTCGAGGGACCTCTGGTGTTTGGCAGTAACGAGCCCAAAGCGGCTACCACCTTGTCAGCCCTCTCCACCACCTCCTCCAGGTGTGGTCTGAAATTACCTGCATTGTCAAGTACCACCCCAAGGTACTTGAGTTTTCTTCCCAGGGGGGCCGTGGTGCCCAGGACCTCAAGTTCTTTTATCCTCCCCGCTTTATTACCCCTCAGAAAGATGATTTCGGTTTTTTTCTGCAGCGATCTCCAGTCCTGTTATCTTGAACCATACCCTAATGATCTCCATGGCCCGACGCAATAAAGTAGGGAGTCGGTCCACGTCCCTTGCGGTAAATAGCACCGCCAAATCGTCCGCATATGCGATCGCCTCGGTGTTGTCCAGTGCATTGACCCTCTTCAGTATACCGGCGTATACGAGATTCCACAGAAAAGGGCCAAGCACTGAACCCTGAGGGACTCCCACCGTTACACGCAGGTTCGCCACCCCGTCGTCGGCATGTATCGCCACTCTCCTGTCTCTTAGGTAGTCCCAGACGATCCTCCTGAGTGTGAGTGATACACCCCTCGCCTCGAGCTCCATGTGGATTCTGGACCACCTTAGCTCGTTGAAGGCGTTTTTAACATCTAACGCCGCTAGAGCACACGTTCTATTTTTGCTCCGGCAGTTATCCACAAATCTGCGGACCTCGAGGGTGGCGTCCACCGTGCCCGATCCCCTCCTAAATCCGTATTGTTGTGTATGGAACGGGTCAGGCCCTAGTTCAAGCTCCAGCAGGGCCTTGACCGCGTACTCCCAGATCTTACTGAGGGCTGGGAGTACACTGATCGGCCTGTATGCCCTACAGTTCGCGGGATCCTTGCCTTGCTTTGGTAGCAATACGACCCTCGCCAGTCTCCACACTGGGGGAATCGCCCCTCTCCTGAGGGTATCTATAATGGCCTCTCTCAGGAGCTCCTGGTAGTCCCTACAGACAATAGCAACCACTTCCGCCGGCACCATATCCATACCCGGCGCCTTTTCGGCGCCTCACCTCACCTCACCTCACCTCTTCTCTTCTCTTCTCTTCTCTTCTCTTCTCTTCTCTTCTCTTCTCTTCTCTTCTCTTCTCTCTCTCTCTCTCTGAGAGTAGACGTGTTGAACATCGCTCCGTAAATGTAGTGCATTTTATGTGGTAACAGTGTCAGAGAAAATTATAACAAGTGGTGGGACTATAGAACTATAGGCAAGGATCAAATATACAAGTTATCAGTCCGGAAGGTGCTCATTTTTGGACGTTTCATCAATGTATTTACTGTGCAAGGAAAGTTGACACGCGACAGGCAGACATTAGCATTGACGTGGCATGTAGCATTGTCGCGGCAGTGGGAACCTGTTGATAATATCGGCGACAGCCGATAATTATCGACATGGATGAGGAAGATGTCGAGTATCGATGTTCGGCATGTAAGAAGGCAATAAGAAGTCAGGTCGTGACATGTAAAGCGTGCGTTAAACTTTTTTATCATCCAGGCTGTGCGAGTAAGCATAAAATTTATGATCGGAACATGGAGTATGTGACATGTCCAGGCCCGTATGAGAAGTTTGTCGTGGAAAGTGAAAAAGTACCGTCATCGGCAGGAGGCAGCAGAGATAGGCTGGGATCTACAGGATCCATAGGTGGACCCAAAGATTTTGATGCAAAAATAGATTGGCTTGTAAGAACTGTTAAAGAAATGAAAGACGCAACAGCAGGTAAGAGTGTAATAAAAGTGATGATCAAGGAGATTGTGCAAGAGGAACTCGAGGCTATCAAGCGTGACCTGGATGACTTGCGTAAAATGAGACAGACTGGAATGCATAGTTCAGCGGAAGGGGGGCACAATAGTTACAGCGAAATAGTTAAGAAGAAGAAGGAAAATATTATTATCATCAAACCAAAGAACCAGCAGGAAAGCGAGACCACTAAGAAAGTAATAAAAGAAAAAGTAGATATAAAGAAGATGCCAATGGGAATAACAAGGCTAAGAAAAGGAAGGGAAGGAACGGTAATCCTAGGTTATGAAACGGAAGAAGAATTGGTAAATTTAAAAGTTACAATGCAATCCAAGCTTGGTGAAAATTATAATATCACGGAGTCGAGGCAGATGAAACCGAAAATAAAAATTATAAATATCGATGGAGAGGAAATGGAACTGGGTGATGAGGAGTTAATACATACAATCGGCAAGCAAAATAACATGGATGGATCCCACATAAGAATAGTAAAAAGGATAATGCAGAAGAAAGGTAAAGAGAAGAGCCAAATGAAAAGTAAGGAAAATGGATCTATAATAATCGAAGTAGATGAAGAAACACATGATTTGATAATAAAGAAAGAAAAATTAAATATAGGATGGAAAAAATGTCTGGCCTTCAAGCATTACAGCGTTAAGAGATGTTTTAAATGCTGGGGATTCTATCACATTGCGAAAAACTGTACCCGAGAGGAAACATGTCATAAGTGTGCAGGAAAACACAAGGCGACCGAATGTACAGCGAAGGATAATAAGTGTGTTAACTGTGTGTTTAAAAATAAAACATATAATCGATGGAAAAATTCGAAATGGTTACCGGGGAACAGTTAGGAGAAATTGTTAGGCAATTACCAAAGAAAAAGGGTACTGAAGAAGGAATAAGTAGTGATATATTAAAAGTGGTGTTTTGTGTAATTCGGGAAGAATTTATTAGTATAATAAATGAATCGTTAAGCGAAGGCTGTTTCTTAGAAGAATGGAAAACATCTACGATAATTCCAATCCCTAAGATAGAGAAACCAAGAAGGGCAAGCGAATATAGGCCTATTAATATGCTACCAATATATGAGAAGGTACTTGAGACAGTAGTTAAAAAACAAATTGAAAGGTATTTGGAGATTAATAATATTATAACCGAACATCAGTCGGGATTTAGGAAAAATTATTCGTGTGAAACAGCGATACAAACAGTCATAGATGAATGGAAGTTGATAATTAGCGAAAGGAAAATGGTAGGAGTAATATTTATGGATCTTAAACGTGCATTCGAGACGATTGATAGAGATAGGTTATTAGAGAAATTGTACCAGTATGGCTGTAAGGGAGCGGTTCTTGAATGGTTTAGATCGTATCTAACAAACAGAACGCAGCAAGTAAGATGTAATGATGTATGCTCTAAATTATTGGCTACGGAATATGGAGTGCCACAAGGATCGGTTCTAGGTCCGTTATTATTCATAATATACATAAATGATCTCGTTAAAGTATGCCCTGAGGACTGTAATATAAAAATGTTTGCAGACGATACCTTAATATATGTAACAGATGAGAGTATTATGGAGGTTAAGAGGAAAATGAATGTAGCATTTAATGTAGTGGAAGAATGGATGAATATTAATAGACTGAAATTGAACGCAGAGAAAACGAAATATATGATAGTTAGAAGTATAAGAAAGGAGATAGAAGGTAGTATGGCTGTGAAATGCTTGGATGAAACAGAAATTGAACGGGTGGAAATGATAAAGTATCTAGGCGTAATTATTGATGATACACTACGATTTACAAAACATTGTGATTATATGCTAAAGAAAATAGGTAAAAAAATAAGTTTTCTGAATCGAGTGGGAAATTATATTACAGCATATACTAGATGTACTATATACAAGACAATCATAGCACCTCATTTTGAGTATTGTGCGACGTTATTAATTAATATGGGGGAAACACAGATAAGTAGGCTACAAAAAGCTCAGAACCGAGCCATGAGAGTCATATTGCAATGCGACAGACGAACGAAAGTCGAAAATATGCTGCAAGCGTTGCAGTTTATGGCTATAAGACAGAGGCTGTACTATAATATGTGTATATTTGTTCGTAATCGTGTTTGGTTGCAGAACGATTACCGGTGGGACGGAGAAGGGATAGGTGCCGACTCAGTCGGTGTGTCCGGGTTCGGCGAATGAGTCAAGATGATGTATCAACAGTAACAGTGTTTATTCTAAGCTGTTCAAGTTTTGTTTACATTTATTTCCGAACGCGTCGGAAGAGCTACAGAGCTTGTAAAAGTATCGGCGCGTCGTTTCGCGGCGGCGGCGACTTTTCGGCGAGCGGTAGGAGATGGGATGCGGCTTGTGGAACGTTCTGCTCAGAATGGCCTTATGGGGCACATTCATGCGAGAGTCGTACGATAGAGTATCTGAGTGCAATAGGGTTCCGGCCTAATGGGCGCGGAGACACCTTTCGGACGTAGGTGGGACGCAAGACGAATCTCGGTCTATTTCGGACAGAGGCTGGTAACGGTACAGTGATGGCGATGGCCGATCACTGACACACCTCAAGGTATACAAAAATCGAGTCTCTTGGGTACTTGCGTGAAGCGGTATAGCGACATGCACAAGAGCTCCCGATTCCGCTCGCCGCGGCTCTTATATCGTGAGCCCGTACGGTTTCGTGAGCGAGAGCCGGCGCGGGGTCGCGGCCGCCTAGCGGGCACGGCGCGAACTAAGTCCCCTCGTCTCGGCTCCGGGCGCTCGCACGGCGCGAAAAGTGACTTCGTCACATGTGTTTAAAATGTTTAAAAATATGTACCCGGAGCATTTAAGAAATAGGCTAAGAATAGTAGGCGACGAAAGTGCAATGCAAACAAGGCAAGC
>CAUIJW010000100.1:0-2500 GCA_960531205.1 Andrena bicolor
GAAAACCAGCGCGACGACCGCGGTCGAACCATTAAGGTAATACGTACGGAATGCAACGAGACACAAGGATCAATGGTCGTTTTTAGCGATTGGACGAATTTGTGTTCGGACGAAGGTGCGGAGGGACTCTGAATACTCGCGGGACTTTGAAATATTTCGGAGCGAATGGGGTTTTTCGTGATGTTCTCGAAAACCAGCGCGACGACCGCGGTCGAACCATTAATGTAATACGTACGGAATGCAACGAGACACAAGGATCAATGGTCGTTTTTAGCGATTGGACGAATTTGTGTTCGGACGAAGGTGCGGAGGGACTCTGAATACTCGCGGGACTTTGAAATATTTCGGAGCGAATGGGGTTTTTCGTGATGTTCTCGAAAACCAGCGCGACGACCGCGGTCGAACCATTAATGTAATACGTACGGAATGCAACGAGACACAAGGATCAATGGTCGTTTTTAGCGATTGGACGAATTTGTGTTCGGACGATGGTGCGGAAAGACTCTGAAAACTCGCGGGACTTTGAAATATTTCGGAGCGAATGGGGTTTTTCGTGATGTTCTCGAAAACCAGCGCGACGACCGCGGTCGAACCATTAATGTAATACGTACGGAATGCAACGAGACACAAGGATCAATGGTCGTTTTTAGCGATTGGACGAATTTGTGTTCGGACGATGGTGCGGAAAGACTCTGAAAACTCGCGGGACTTTGAAATATTTCGGAGCGAATGGAGTTTTTCGCGATTTTCTCGAAAACCAGCGCGACGACCGCGGTCGAACCATTAATGTAATACGTACGGAATGCAACGAGACACAAGGATCAATGGTCGTTTTTAGCGATTGGACGAATTTGTGTTCGGACGATGGTGCGGAAAGACTCTGAAAACTCGCGGGACTTTGAAATATTTCGGAGCGAATGGGGTTTTTCGTGATGTTCTCGAAAACCAGCGCGACGACCGAGGTCGAACCATTAATGTAATACGTACGGAATGCAACGAGACACAAGGATCAATGGTCGTTTTTAGCGATTGGACGAATTTGTGTTCGGACGAAGGTGCGGAGGGACTCTGAATACTCGCGGGACTTTGAAATATTTCGGAGCGAATGGGGTTTTTCGTGATGTTCTCGAAAACCAGCGCGACGACCGCGGTCGAACCATTAATGTAATACGTACGGAATGCAACGAGACACAAGGATCAATGGTCCGTTTTTAGCGATTGGACGAATTTGTGTTCGGACGATGGTGCGGAAAGACTCTGAAAACTCGCGGGACTTTGAAATATTTCGGAGCGAATGGAGTTTTTCGCGATTTTCTCGAAAACCAGCGCGACGACCGCGGTCGAACCATTAAGGTAATACGTACGGAATGCAACGAGACACAAGGATCAATGGTCGTTTTTTAGCGATTGGACGAATTTGTGTTCGGACGAAGGTGCGGAGGGACTCTGAATACTCGCGGGACTTTGAAATATTTCGGAGCGAATGGGGTTTTTCGTGATGTTCTCGAAAACCAGCGCGACGACCGCGGTCGAACCATTAATGTAATACGTACGGAATGCAACGAGACACAAGGATCAATGGTCGTTTTTAGCGATTGGACGAATTTGTGTTCGGACGAAGGTGCGGAGGGACTCTGAATACTCGCGGGACTTTGAAATATTTCGGAGCGAATGGGGTTTTTCGTGATGTTCTCGAAAACCAGCGCGACGACCGCGGTCGAACCATTAATGTAATACGTACGGAATGCAACGAGACACAAGGATCAATGGTCGTTTTTAGCGATTGGACGAATTTGTGTTCGGACGATGGTGCGGAAAGACTCTGAAAACTCGCGGGACTTTGAAATATTTCGGAGCGAATGGGGTTTTTCGTGATGTTCTCGAAAACCAGCGCGACGACCGCGGTCGAACCATTAATGTAATACGTACGGAATGCAACGAGACACAAGGATCAATGGTCGTTTTTAGCGATTGGACGAATTTGTGTTCGGACGAAGGTGCGGAGGGACTCTGAATACTCGCGGGACTTTGAAATATTTCGGAGCGAATGGGGTTTTTCGTGATGTTCTCGAAACCCAGCGCGACGACCGCGGTCGAACCATTAATGTAATACGTACGGAATGCAACGAGGACACAAGGATCAATGGTCGTTTTTAGCGATTGGACGAATTTGTGTTCGGACGAAGGTGCCGAGGGACTCTGAATACTCGCGGGACTTTGAAATATTTCGGAGCGAATGAGTTTTTCGCGATTTTCTCGAAAACCAGCGCGACGACCGCGGTCGAACCATTAAGGTAATACGTACGGAATGCAACGAGACACAAGGATCAATGGTCGTTTTTAGCGATTGGACGAATTTGTGTTCGGACGAAGGTGCCGAGGGACTCTGAATACTCGCGGGACTTTGAAATATTTCGGAGCGAATGGAGTTTTTCGTGATTTGGTTAGGTTTTCTCTCCAGCGGCGTATTGTTGCGCAGCCGAAATTGTCAAAGTCCCAG
>CAUIJW010000100.1:7500-10000 GCA_960531205.1 Andrena bicolor
GGGTAAGTGGCCCCATTCAAGATGGACTTGGACGCGGTGCGACGTCACGGGATAAACGGATCCTCCTGAACACTACAATTCCCTGCGGCGGAACCGCGGGATTCAGTGCTGGGCTAATTCCTGTTCGCTCGCCGCTACTAAGGAAATCCTTGTTAGTTTCTTTTCCTCCGCTTAGTAATATGCTTAAATTCAGCGGGTAATCTCGCCTACTCTGAGGTCGTCAATCGTTATTATATTATATATAAATATATTGTGTCCCACCAGAGAAAAAAAAGCAGAGACCGCCAAGTAGAGAGAAGATATTTTGGAGAAACGGGCGCGTGCCTCCGGTATTATAATCGTGCTCCCTCTTTTGGATATACTTTACCTCGAACGGGCCTACATCCAGAGGTGCCATCGCACGATTCCAGAGAAAAGGTATGATTGAAACTCTCTTCTTCTCTTGTAGAGAGAATTAGAGTCCCCCCTACCTCTATTTGCGCCTCGCCAAAGTGTCTTTTCGTCGCGCATCGTCGATTCGATCCGGTTTTTACTTTAACGTCCGTCCGCTATTATTAGCTTTGAGATTCCGCTATCCTTCACGCCTCGAGCAGTGTGAGAACTCTCGCAGCAGTGGGAACCGTGGAAAAATAAGCTTTTCCGTGGACTGGACGACCGGTGAGACACGCGGTCTCGTATGCGATCGACCAACAACGCGACAAAGACATGGGGCGATCGGGAGACTCGTCTTCTTCAATTCTACGAAGAAGAGTCTTCTTACACACCTTTCGCGGCATCGGCGCCTTTTTGGTTCGTCGAAGTTCAAATTCGCGCAGCCGCGCCAACGAGGATTCCGGGGTACAGAAACGTTTTAAACGACGTGTGGAGCAATCACTCTTCTCATCGGACGTTTGGCACAAACACTCTTTGTGTGTCGACGGAACGTGGCCATAGGGAGGGAATAAATATAGGGCGGCTAGGCGAGGACACACGCGCAACGACGGGGAAATACATCGACCCGATCATGTTAACGAGTGGTTTTCTATAATTTATCATCCCGCACAGAGCCTCCCACCATTATTCATGTACACCACCCTTTGGATCTTCACGGCGTCCCGAAGAACGAGTGTGTGTTTGTGCCTCGATGTATAGATTGACTTTTCTCTCTCACTTGTCGTCAACGACGACCCTCTTTTTAAAATCCCTGGGGCCGCGTGAACGCAACGATACACAGATCGGCGCACATATGACGCGCACTCCGCTCTTTCTCTCCATCTATCTTGTATCTCACCCGCTCTTTGATCTCTCTCTTTCTCAGGACAAATTTATCATTTCAGGCGACGTCGGGAGCACGGTAAAAGATCTCGCGCGGGACGCGAAGGCAGCAAAACTCTAAAAACGCCGAGAGAGGTCGCGCTGTGTGTGATGATCCAGGGAGCGGTGCAGCACACGGGCGGTCGTTATAAAGCAACGACGCACAACGCCGTGAAAGCACGCACGCACGCGAGTCCCAACGCGATCATTCATCACGACATTTCGCCTCTCTTTCTGGTTCTCGCACGGGATAGAGTACTCACCGCTTCACGATTCTCACGCGAGCCGTTGCAAACGCCGACGAACGGCCCAACTTTCGCTCGTACGTCGAGTATCTGGCGTGTATATATCATCATCCGACCCGACTCCGAAACGCGTTACATCGTCGGAAACGCGAGACGGCGAGGATGTGATGATACGCAGAACCGACGCAAGCAGTCTTTTGTATGTGATAACGACCCTCAGCCAGGCGTGGTCCAGGAATTGTATCCGTGGACCGCAATGTGCGTTCGAAATGTCGATGTTCATGTGTCCTGCAGTTCACACGTTGACGCGCAATTAGCTGCGTTCTTCATCGACCCACGAGCCAAGTGATCCACCGTTCAGGGTAATCGTGTTATTAAATATGTTCGACATTATCTTTGTTCTCGGTTCGGATGAAGCCGAGGCCCGTGCACCTCCAACCAGCGCGCGAAGGAGGTCCGGGCGTCGCCAGCGTAGACGACACAGTGATGTGATTTGTGTCCTGGACGCGAAACACCGTCGAAGCGTACCGCGGAAACACCGCGACACGTCCGGCGGGCCGAGCGTACATATCATTTAAAAACCTTCGAGATACACGGCTGGGTACGAGCGTACCGTAATAACCGTGTACTCGGGGCGGGGGCCACCGCACGCGGCAGCATCCTCTACTTGCACGCTCTCTTATCGTCGCTGTCCCTCGAAAGCGGACGCACGGCCGGCTTCGATCGGTCCAATCTTCGGACTTTCGCTATCGAAGCTTCACAGCCGGTCCCTTTTTTCGGCTATCGGGGCGTACGATTAAGCGAGCGATACTCGGGATGCACGTCGACGCGATGGATGGTGGCGAGTCGCCGCCCTAGGTTACCCGGGATCCTCTCTCAGAGGAGAGTGTGTCAGTCACAGGACTTTTCGGAGAACGCGACCAAAACTGAGGGGAAGCGGGATGCGAGTGGAAGAAGCGTCG
>CAUIJW010000100.1:12500-17500 GCA_960531205.1 Andrena bicolor
CACAAAGTTATTCAGAGTCACCAAAGCAAACGATGGGACGGAAGGCGAACCATCCGCCACCGATTGGTTTTGATCTAATAAAAGCGTTCCTTCCATCTCTGGTCGGAACTCTGTTTTGCATGTATTAGCTCTAGAATTACCACAGTTATCCAAGTAAATGTGGGTACGATCTAAGGAACCATAACTGATTTAATGAGCCATTCGCGGTTTCACCTTAATACGGTATGTACTGAGACATGCATGGCTTAATCTTTGAGACAAGCATATGACTACTGGCAGGATCAACCAGGGAGCTTCGCGAAGCTTTCCCTCTATTCGAATTCACACACTTTCGTGTTCTTTCTGTACTCATCGCGTCGTCCGCTCTTTTAGAGACGGATCGACGATGCCCCACGTTTCATCTTATAAAACTTGCACGTTAGCGTGCAGTTTTAGACATCATATCCTCGATTTGTTCCACTTAATTCTATCTCGGATATGTGCCTTCCTCCTCCTCCTTCACTACTTCTTCTAGACACCACATATATAACCTAGGATTTTCCACGGACTAACTCCCATCGGATATGATATGTGTGCCTTTCGCTCCACTCTAACTTTATTATACTTCGAGACATCATATCGATTCGATTTTTCCACTGACTAATAAATCAATCGGATATGTGCCTTTTTATTGTATACGTTCACAGAAAGATCTCAGATCACAGACAAAATTCATTATATTTCCTTTATAAATAAGGATGGCATCGGATGCTCGATAAAGCGCGTATCACGCGTGCCGCTGCATCCATCGGGAAGCACGGAGTACACGCACGCTAGCATCAACCGTAGAAGCACGGACCACTACACGCTGGACAAATCGACAAAGCGCGTAACATTCACGCTGGTCATGTACGTAATAGCGCGGACAAGTGCATGCTGAGCAAACGGGATAGCGCGAATCGTGCCATGCTGGTCAAAACGAGTTGGCACGTAATGTGCGCGCTAGGCATATCGAGATCTGACACCTCTTGGGTTTGTATCTACTTTCTCCCTCTTTCAAAGTTCGAACTTTTAGTTCGATACTTTATATGTACCCGACGCTAGCCTTCCTTAGCGTTTTGTTAAGTTTAAATCGTCCATCTGCGTGGATAAAGAGTTGATTGCATTAGGTAGTACAAGCATACACAGAATTGCATATGTGTCACCAACGTCACTTATGGACGCTCACCACATAAGGGCCATTCGGTCTTAGACACCGACCCGTGGTAATGCTGTGTGGAGAAATCCGAAAACGCAACACGGCAAGAACAGTCGAGACAGAATCTCGAGGAGCGGTGACTACTTCTCAACCGAGGTCATAGAATAGCCACGCGCCCAACGCTGCTCCGACCGAGACGCTCGGACCGTCGCTCTCCCTTATAGATACCGAACGGCCGGCCGGAACGCCGGCGCCGCCGTACCTTACGCACGGGCGCTTATGGGCGTAAACCAGCCGCTACAACAGACCGTCCGCCCGGCACGCTGGGACTTAGCCGCGGAGAGCGTCGGATACAAGAGTAAAACGACTAAACGAATTATGATAAACAATCGCCGCGAACATTACCACGATAAATACCCGGTCCCAAACGACATTCAAAAAATAATTTCTCGGCACTTTGAAATATTTCGGAGCTAATGGAGTTTTTCGCGATTTTCTCGAAAACCAGCGCGACGACCGCGGTCGAACCATTAAGGTAATACGTACGGAATGCAACGAGACACATGGATCAATGGTCGTTTTTAGCGATTGGACGAATTTGTGTTCAGACGAAGGTGCGGAGGGACTCTGAATACTCGCGGGACTTTGAAATATTTCGGAGCGAATGGAGTTTTTCGCGATTTTCTCGAAAACCAGCGCGACGACCGCGGTCGAACCATTAAGGTAATACGTACGGAATGCAACGAGACACATGGATCAATGGTCGTTTTTAGCGATTGGACGAATTTGTGTTCAGACGAAGGTGCGGAGGGACTCTGAATACTCGCGGGACTTTGAAATATTTCGGAGCGAATGGAGTTTTTCGCGATTTTCTCGAAAACCAGCGCGACGACCGCGGTCGAACCATTAAGGTAATACGTACGGAATGCAACGAGACACATGGATCAATGGTCGTTTTTAGCGATTGGACGAATTTGTGTTCAGACGAAGGTGCGGAGGGACTCTGAATACTCGCGGGACTTTGAAATATTTCGGAGCGAATGGAGTTTTTCGCGATTTTCTCGAAAACCAGCGCGACGACCGCGGTCGAACCATTAAGGTAATACGTACGGAATGCAACGAGACACAAGGATCAATGGTCGTTTTTAGCGATTGGACGAATTTGTGTTCGGACGATGGTGCGGAAAGACTCTGAAAACTCGCGGGACTTTGAAATATTTCGGAGCGAATGGAGTTTTTCGCGATTTTCTCGAAAACCAGCGCGACGACCGCGGTCGAACCATTAAGGTAATACGTACGGAATGCAACGAGACACAAGGATCAATGGTCGTTTTTAGCGATTGGACGAATTTGTGTTCGGACGATGGTGCGGAAGGACTCTGAAAACTCGCGGGACTTTGAAATATTTCGGAGCGAATGGAGTTTTTCGCGATTTTCTCGAAAACCAGCGCGACGACCGCGGTCGAACCATTAATGTAATACGTACGGAATGCAACGAGACACAAGGATCAATGGTCGTTTTTAGCGATTGGACGAATTTGTGTTCGGACGATGGTGCGGAAAGACTCTGAAAACTCGCGGGACTTTGAAATATTTCGGAGCGAATGGAGTTTTTCGCGATTTTCTCGAAAACCAGCGCGACGACCGCGGTCGAACCATTAATGTAATACGTACGGAATGCAACGAGACACAAGGATCAATGGTCGTTTTTAGCGATTGGACGAATTTGTGTTCGGACGATGGTGCGGAAAGACTCTGAAAACTCGCGGGACTTTGAAATATTTCGGAGCGAATGGAGTTTTTCGCGATTTTCTCGAAAACCAGCGCGACGACCGCGGTCGAACCATTAAGGTAATACGTACGGAATGCAACGAGACACAAGGATCAATGGTCGTTTTTAGCGATTGGACGAATTTGTGTTCGGACGAAGGTGCGGAGGGACTCTGAATACTCGCGGGACTTTGAAATATTTCGGAGCGAATGGGGTTTTTCGTGATGTTCTCGAAAACCAGCGCGACGACCGCGGTCGAACCATTAATGTAATACGTACGGAATGCAACGAGACACAAGGATCAATGGTCGTTTTTAGCGATTGGACGAATTTGTGTTCGGACGAAGGTGCGGAGGGACTCTGAATACTCGCGGGACTTTGAAATATTTCGGAGCGAATGGGGTTTTTCGTGATGTTCTCGAAAACCAGCGCGACGACCGCGGTCGAACCATTAATGTAATACGTACGGAATGCAACGAGACACAAGGATCAATGGTCGTTTTTAGCGATTGGACGAATTTGTGTTCGGACGATGGTGCGGAAAGACTCTGAAAACTCGCGGGACTTTGAAATATTTCGGAGCGAATGGGGTTTTTCGTGATGTTCTCGAAAACCAGCGCGACGACCGCGGTCGAACCATTAATGTAATACGTACGGAATGCAACGAGACACAAGGATCAATGGTCGTTTTTAGCGATTGGACGAATTTGTGTTCGGACGATGGTGCGGAAAGACTCTGAAAACTCGCGGGACTTTGAAATATTTCGGAGCGAATGGAGTTTTTCGCGATTTTCTCGAAAACCAGCGCGACGACCGCGGTCGAACCATTAATGTAATACGTACGGAATGCAACGAGACACAAGGATCAATGGTCGTTTTTAGCGATTGGACGAATTTGTGTTCGGACGATGGTGCGGAAAGACTCTGAAAACTCGCGGGACTTTGAAATATTTCGGAGCGAATGGGGTTTTTCGTGATGTTCTCGAAAACCAGCGCGACGACCGAGGTCGAACCATTAATGTAATACGTACGGAATGCAACGAGACACAAGGATCAATGGTCGTTTTTAGCGATTGGACGAATTTGTGTTCGGACGAAGGTGCGGAGGGACTCTGAATACTCGCGGGACTTTGAAATATTTCGGAGCGAATGGGGTTTTTCGTGATGTTCTCGAAAACCAGCGCGACGACCGCGGTCGAACCATTAATGTAATACGTACGGAATGCAACGAGACACAAGGATCAATGGTCGTTTTTAGCGATTGGACGAATTTGTGTTCGGACGATGGTGCGGAAAGACTCTGAAAACTCGCGGGACTTTGAAATATTTCGGAGCGAATGGAGTTTTTCGCGATTTTCTCGAAAACCAGCGCGACGACCGCGGTCGAACCATTAAGGTAATACGTACGGAATGCAACGAGACACAAGGATCAATGGTCGTTTTTAGCGATTGGACGAATTTGTGTTCGGACGAAGGTGCGGAGGGACTCTGAATACTCGCGGGACTTTGAAATATTTCGGAGCGAATGGGGTTTTTCGTGATGTTCTCGAAAACCAGCGCGACGACCGCGGTCGAACCATTAATGTAATACGTACGGAATGCAACGAGACACAAGGATCAATGGTCGTTTTTAGCGATTGGACGAATTTGTGTTCGGACGAAGGTGCGGAGGGACTCTGAATACTCGCGGGACTTTGAAATATTTCGGAGCGAATGGGGTTTTTCGTGATGTTCTCGAAAACCAGCGCGACGACCGCGGTCGAACCATTAATGTAATACGTACGGAATGCAACGAGACACAAGGATCAATGGTCGTTTTTAGCGATTGGACGAATTTGTGTTCGGACGATGGTGCGGAAAGACTCTGAAAACTCGCGGGACTTTGAAATATTTCGGAGCGAATGGGGTTTTTCGTGATGTTCTCGAAAACCAGCGCGACGACCGCGGTCGAACCATTAATGTAATACGTACGGAATGCAACGAGACACAAGGATCAATGGTCGTTTTTAGCGATTGGACGAATTTGTGTTCGGACGAAGGTGCGGAGGGACT
>CAUIJW010000101.1:0-48000 GCA_960531205.1 Andrena bicolor
ATTTATTTAGGATATTGAATATGTTAAGCTGAGAATCGTTTGAGTTGATTCTTTGTTTCATCAGGGGTGATATTACCACCTGGAATAATCTGGTTCCCTCGTCGCTCAGGAGTATTATTACTAACTTGAAAATAAGATTTATCAATAACTTAGCTTCATCAACTAAGTATCCAGCAAAGCGGCTTCCAAGGCAGAAAACCTCTCGTCAAACCTGGCGACTATGGCCTTAGTTTAATACGATCGGCTCGACCAAGTGTCTAGCAAGGCGGCCTCCAAAGTTGGAGCATTAAAGTTAGGTTGGAATCAGCCAATGGCCATAAATGATTCGTAGTAGTATTTGCTGTGAGTTTGTAATTCATAATGATTGCTCTCTGGGCTTTCTTGCCCGTATTTATACATATTCGGGGTTCTGGGAGCGCACCAATGGGAACGGAGTTTGGCTGTTACGCATCAATCATTCTCGTCTCGCTTGATCTGTTCTCCAGTCGGTCTACTAAGCGACTGGTTATGCGCAGGCGCGCGCGTGGAACGCTCGGTTCCCTCTCTCATTTGCTACGCACCAATTACAGTCATTGCTTTTGATTCTTGCTCTCGTCGATCCGCTGATCGACTGAGGATCGCGCACGCCTTTGATTCTCCCACTCCTTTCACTCTTTCGTCATACTCGCGTTTCGCGGTATCCTGAACTAATATTAATCCTAAACACACTTTATAAACGTAAGAATAATAAGAATATAATAAAATATAAGTATTTAAGTAATTATTAATTTTTAATTAACAAGGGGAGGACACCATGAGGCACACATCGATTTTGATGAGCCTTGGCACGATGAATCTATGTCGAAAATAAGTAAATACGTGTCCGAGCGTTTCTGCCAATGGGCCTTAATAATAGAGATATTTACATATAAATTATTAAACATTTCATAGCACTCGTATAAAACATAAAAGCCATAACCTCCACTTAAAGATATGCCGTGGAGCGTTCGGTATGACGTCGGCGTGGTGTTGTTGCAGTCGTGAGTTCGATTCCGCCTGTGTCATATATATTTTTTCATAATATATTTTTTCATACTTTATTTTTTCACACTTTATTTTTCCCACACTGTATGAATAGTGAGAAAAAATCTAACGATAGTAACATTCATTATTAATTTTTTTAAATGTATAATTAAAATTAAAGTTTTTTTTTTAACGTGGGGAAATTTTCAAAAGACATCCCGACACCTCCAGAGGGGAGTCCGCCGAAATCCGAGGGACCGTTAGCTTTTTTCTCACTGTACATACAGTGTGGAAAAAATAAAGTGTTAAAAAATAAAGTATGAAAAAATATATAAGATACAGGCGGAATCGAACTCACGACTGCAACAACATCACGCCGACGTCATACCGAACGCTCCACGGCATATCTTTGAGTAGAGGTTATGGCTTTTATGTTTTATATGAGTGCTATGAAATGTTTAATAATTTACATGTACATATCTCTATTATTAAGGCCCATTGGCAGAAACGCTCGGACACGTATTTACTTATTTTCGACATAGATTCATCGTGCCAAGGCTCATCAAAATCGATGTGTGCCTCATGGTGTCCTCCCCTTGTAAGTTTATTAGCGAAAAAAGAAAAGGGACTTTTTGGGGTTTGTTACACATGCTACAACAACTCCGGTGGAGCAAACGAGCTTTGTCGACAGACCTCGCGATAAACATGGAAATCTACGTTTCCAAATACCGAAGGTCCGTTCGACAATGAGCCTCGTTCGAATTTGGATGTCGTTATACCTGCAATGATACAATATTCAATTAATATAATTTTTTGTTTCGTACAGCAAAACTTGATAATTCTAAAGAAAATAATATTTACGTTAACTCTTCGTCCGTTTCAGGATTTGCAAGTGGGGTCATTATCAAGGTAGGTAAGCATACCCTTTATCACCCACAAGCATTCCATCCAAATGTTGCTCCACGTATCACATGCGTATTGCCGAATTTTGAAAGATTCGGCTGTCGTGGGCGCTACCCGGCCACTCTGGTACGATGTCCAAGAATTCAATTCTTGGACCAACACCAGCCTGCAACAAAGATGATATTTAAAAAAAATAGAAAGGACTACGTGAAGACTGAAAATATGAAATAAAAACATGAATGAAAACCTACTTGCACGTTAAGTGAGAAATATCCTTTGCGATTCCGGGACTTCCGTTTCCGGTCGCGTGTGAGAGAGGCGTGTGGAGAAGCGTGTGGTCTTTGGAAAGAGGAAAGAGGAGTGAAAGGTGTCAGGCGAATAGTAGTGAGTGCGTGGGGTAAAACGTGTGAAGTGGGCGAAGGGAAGAGGGCAAAGGGTTAAGTGAGGGAAGTGGTGTGGTGAAGGGGATAAGGTGTTAAGGAAAGCATTTGGAGGTTAGGGCGGCAGGACAGGTGTAGACTGGCGGGAAGGAAGAGGCAGCAGAAGATAGGTAGCGGGATCTGGGGGAAAAAAGAGGAGTTAGGACGATTTGACGGGAAGGAGGGAAATTCAAACAGACGATAAAGGAAAGAGAGTACGGAAGAAAGGAAAGGAGATAAGGAGCAAAAGGTTTAATAGGAGGAAAGGATACAGGGGGTAAGGAGTAAAAAGAGGGAAGGTAAGAAGAAGACAAATGGAGGAAAGAAAAGGAAAGGAGGAGTGGGAGGGAGGAAAGGGGGAAGAAAAAGATTATATGTCACAAAAGGGAGAGAGGGGGAGGAAGGGTAGTGTAAGTAGTGTAAGCAGTGCAGGAAGTTTGGATAGTTTGTGGAGTAAAAAGAGGAAGGACAGGGACGAGGGGGAGGGGGGGGACGAAAACGAAGGGAAGGGTTTTAAAAGAAGTGGGATGACACAAAGATCACCGGTGAGTAGGGATACGGGAAGAAGTGGGGGGACAGAGGAGGAAGTGGTAGGGGTGGAAAGAATGATAAAGGAAATGATACTGGAGATGAGAAGCTTGAGGGAGGAAGTGAGGGCAGACAGGGAGGAAAGAAGAAGGTTGGAGGAGGAAATGAGGAAGGAGAGGGAGGAGAGGAGGAGGATAGAAGAGGAATGGAGAGAGGAAAGGAGAAGGTGGGAAGAGATGATGAGGGAAGAGAAGACAAGGAGAGAAAAAATGGAAAAAATGATGGACAAGTGGGAGGATAGGGACAAGAGGATGGAGGAGATGTGTGACAAGGTAGTGGGAAAAGGAAAAAATGAAAGCGGGGTCTAAGGTAGCAGAGGGGGTAGGGGTAGGGGAGGAATGGAGATGCAGGGTTAGGAGAATGGAGATAAGGCAAGATAAAAAGGAAAGGGAGGGGAGAAGGAACAACGTTGTAGTGAGGGGTTTAGGGGTGGAGGGAAAGGAGGTGAGGGAGGAAGTGAGGAAGCTATGGGAAAGGATAGGGGTAGAAGAGATGGGAATAAAGGAGGTTGTGAAGATAGGAAGAACATGCAGAGAAGGTGGAGGGATGGTGTTGGTAAAGCTGGAGGGTAGGGAGGAGAAGCGGAAGGTGATGGAGGCAAAGAAAAAACTTAGGGGAAGGAGGGAGAGGATAGAGGATGATCTTACGGAGGAGGAAAGGAGGGTGAGATGGAAGGTAGAGAGAGAGGCGGAAAGGGAAAGGGAGAGGGGGAGAAAAGTTCAAGTGGGATATATGAAGTTATGGGTGGATGGGAAGGTAAGAAGGTGGGACGAATTGGGGGAAAAATGGTAGGAGGAACAGGGAAACGAATGAAGAGGGTAGAGGGGTGGGCGGATGTAACGAGAAGGGAGAAAGGGAAGGAAGATGGGAGTTACATAGTGGCTTTCTGGAATGTGGCAGGAGTGAGAAGAAAAGAGGGGGATTTCTGGAAAGGGCTGGAAGAATGGGATGTTATGATTTTAAGCGAGACGTGGCTGGAAGAGAGGGAGTGGGAGTGGGTGGAGAAAAAGTTGCCCAAGGGATATATATGGGAAAGGCAGTGGGCGAGGAGGGATAATAAGAAGGGAAGAGCGATAGGAGGTATGCTAATGGGGGTACGAAGGGGTATAGAGAGAGAGGAGGGGGGAGGAGGGGAAAAAGAGGGAATGATGATGAAGAAAGTGAGGATGGGGGGAGAGTGGTGGAGGATAGTGGGGGTATATGTGAATAAGGACCTGCAAAGGAAGATGGAGGATTTAGGGGAATGGACGGAGGAAAGGGAGGAGGGAGTAAGAGTTTTAATAGGGGGGGATTTTAATGCTAGGACAGGGGAGGAGGGTGGAGGGGTGTGGGAGGAGGAAGAGGAGGGGGAAGTGAGAGTGGGAAGCAGGAGATCGAAGGATAAGGAGGTGAATGGAGAAGGAAGGAGGCTATGCCGATACCTGGAGGAAAGGGGATGGGGTATAATGAATGGAAAGGTAGTAGGGGACGAGGAAGGGGAGTGGACGTTTACAGGGGGAAGGGGAAATTCGGTTATAGATTATGTAATAGGTAACGAGGACACAAAGGAGAGGGTGGAAAGGATGGAAGTAGCGGATAGAGTGGACTCAGATCACCACCCGGTGGTGGTGTGGTTGGAAGGGGAGATGAGGGAGGTAAGAGGTAGTGATAAAAAGGGTTTGCGGAGAAGGGAGAGAAAAAACTGGACCGAAGAGGGTAGCAGGGAGTTTATGAGGGCTTTTGGGAAAAGGGAGGTGGGGGAGAGGGGAGTTGACGAGGATTGGAAAGAGTTGAGGGGAAGAATAAAGGAGGCAGTGGGTAAGATGGGGAAGGGGGAAAAGAAAGGGGGATGGTGGGATGAGGAATGCAGAGAGGAGAAGAGTAAGGTGAGGAGAGAGTTGAGAAAGTGGAGAAAGGAGGGAGGGGATGGGGGAGTGTATAAGGCGAGGAAGAGGGAGTATGGGAAGATGTGTGAGGAGAAAAAGGAAAAGGAAAGGGAGAGGTGGGAGAAGGTGGTGGAGGGGGTAAGAACGGAGGGCCAGGTTTGGAAAGTAGTGAACAGAGGACGGAAGACGAGAAGGAGGATAAAAGAGGGGATAGAAATAAGGGAGTGGGACGAGTATTTTAGGGGGCTGCTAGGAGGGGTGGAGTGGAGAGTGAGGAGGGGTGGCGAGAGAGGAAGGGGGGAGGACGGGGAGGGGGAGTTAGGAAGAGAAGAAATAAGAAGAGTGGTGAAGAATCTGAAGGATGGGAAGGTGGGGGGTGGGGATGAGATAGAGAATGAGGTGTGGAAATATGGGGGTGTAGAAGTGGAAGAGTGGCTCTGGAGTATATGTAATAGGGTGTGGATGGGGGAAGGGTGGCCGGAGGGATGGCGGGAGGGCGTTGTGGTTCCGGTGCTGAAGAAGGGGGCAGGGGAGAAACCAGAGGACTATAGGGGAATAACTCTTACGCAGACTGCTTACAAGGTCTATGCATCTGTTTTGGCGGAAAGGTTAAGAGTGGAGGTAGAGGGGAAGGGAATGCTGCCACCGAGTCAAACGGGGTTTAGGAGGGGGGTGGGGTGTGTCGATAACATTTATGTCTTGAATTATCTAGTGAATAGGCAAGTGGTGAGGAAAGGGAAGAAGATGGTGGTTTTATTTGTAGATCTGAAGGCCGCGTTTGACTCGGTGGACAGGGGAATTTTGATGAAAGCGTTGAGGGGGAGGGGAGTAAGGGAAGGGCTGGTGGTGAGATGCGGGGAGGTTCTACAGGAGACAGTATGTAAGGTAAGGGTGAGGGACGAAGGGGGGGAGAGGTTTTGGACCGCAAGGGGGGTGAGACAGGGGTGTCCACTGAGCCCTAGCCTATTTACTATGCTGTTAGCGGACATGGACGAGGAGCTGGAGAGGGGGGGTTGTGGAGGGGGTGAAAGTGGGGGATAGAAAGGTTTACACGCTAGCATACGCGGATGACATTGCTATGCTAGCGGAGGATGAAGAGGCGATGAGGGGTATGATAGGGAAGTTGGAAAGGTATTTTGATAAGAAGGGTTTGCAGGTGAATGTCGGAAAGACGAAAGTAATGAGGTGTAGGAGGGGTGGGGGGAGGTGGAAGAGAATGACATGGAGATGGAAGGGGAAAGAGTTGGAAGAGGTGAGAAGCTATAGGTATTTGGGATATACGGTGATGGGGAATGGGGGGCAGGAACAACATGTGGAGGAGAGGGTGAGGAATGGGGCAGCGGTAATGGGGAAGGTGTGGGGGTTGGGAAAAAGACTATTTGGAAAGGATTGGGGCAGAAGAATATGGTTATTTGACAAGTTGGTGTGGGCTGTAGTAGGATATGGGGTGGAGGTATGGGGGTGGAGAGAAAGGGGGAAAGTGGAGGCTCTGCAAGACAGGTTTCTGAAGTGGATGCTGGGAGTGGATAGGAATACACCGGGTTATATGGTTAGGGAGGAGTTGCAAAGGGGGTTGTTGAGGGGTAGGGCAGGGATGAGGGCTTGGGGGTATGAGAGGAAATTGGAAGAGGGGCAAGGAGGGGAGTTAGCGAGGGTATGTTGGGCGGAGATGAAGGGGAGGTTTAAGAGGGGAAAGGTGCTGGGGGGATGGGAAAAGGAAAGGGAGTGGTTCTTTAGGGAAAGGGGGTGGACAGTGGAAGAGATTGAAAGGGGGAGAGAAAGGGGGGAAGTAAAAGGGGAAGAGATAGTGTACCGGGAAAGAAAGTTGCAGGAGGAGGATAGGTGGAGGAGGATAGGGGAGTCGACTTATAACAAATGGTATGGGAGAGTGAAGGGGCCGGGGGTGCCAGGGTACTTAAAGAAAGGGTGGGGGGAGAATAGGTGGCAGAGGGTGGCCAAGTTTAGACTGGGTAATGGTATGAGAGAAAGGAGGTATTGGGAAGAAGAGGAGGAAAGGAGGTGCAGGGTGTGTGGATGGGAAGAGGAGTCATGGGAACACGTATGGGAGGTCTGTATGGGGTGGGGAAGGGAGAGGGGGTGGCAGGAGATGGTGGAAGAGGTGTTGGGGGAAGAGGGGGAGGGAGAGGAATGGTTGAGGAGTATAGAGGAAAAGAGGGAGGGGTGTGTGTGAAAAGAGGGAAGAGAGGAAGAATGAATGAGGAAATGAGGGTGAAAGAGCGGCGACCAGAAGCGGGGGTCCAGGAGGGGGAGCGGTCGGGAGTGCGAGAGAGCGAGCGAGCGAGCGATGGCGAAGGAGTGTTTAGGATTAAGTTAGTAAAGTAAGGAATAGGATAAGGTAGACGTAAGTTGGATGCATGTATGGGAAGATTATAACCCTTAGGGGAATAATAAAGTTATATATATCCTTTGCGATTCCGAAATATTTCAACGATATTGTGGAATCGCGTGTGCACTAATCTCACGTGCGCGCAGTCGATGGCCCCATCGATACCAGGTAGACCGATTTCTCCATTTCCTTTTCCAAGGTCGGCGAATAATCGTCGATTTTCAATACGTGCTTCGAATTCTCTTGGCATTTTTATAAATTGTGAAATTAAACTCGCAAGTAAAGAACTCACGCGGAAAACAATTCTGGACACTGTGGGTTAACAGATCTGCATCGAGTCCCCAAGCAGTTGCTATAAATATATTTTAAAAAATTTACCTCATGCACACTCTTTAATTATCAATATTTTAGACGTTAAAAATTTCTAAATTACCTGAAAACTTGCAGTTGCATAATACCGTAAGCATGCGAGTAGTTGCAATTCCGGGGTAATCGGCAGACCACGATTATTTATTTTCGCCAGTCCTTCAATAATTCTCGGTAAAATACCATGTAATACAGAGTCCTTATTAAATCGAAATCGCCTTTTAAATTCATTTTCATCGTAATATTCAAATGGATTTTGCACGTCCCGAATATACCTTCTAACGACTCTACTGTCCGCTATATAATCATCTTCGTCAATATCGCTAATATCAATATCAATGTCGATATCGTCTTCAAAATCCATTTTTCGCGTCCTTTATGCAGGTAATGGCGGAAGTATTTGACAGTTTAAACTTTCAACACGTTGCCGGGGAATAGAATCTCTGGAGTGGAGGGGGCCCATCACGTGCCGGTACATGGGTGATGGAATCATAACGCACACATAACAGCCACTGCCGTAGATGTTCCTCCTCTACACCGGACATTCTTCTGGTGAAATCTCAAGGCATGTAAAACATCGTCTTGAAAATATAACCTCGCTTTACCGTCTATTTTGACACATGTGACGTCATACAAGGATTTACTTATTTGAAAAAGATTTTCCTCAAGTAAATGCTCAAGACACGACCTCAAGACGCAACTATGAATCTAGGCGGCATCTTGAGCAAATGCTTGAGATGATCTTCAGAACATGTGACGTCATACAAGGATTTACTTATTTGAATAAGATTTTCTTCAAGCAAATGCTCAAGACACGACCTCAAGACGCAACTATGAATCTAGCCGGCACCTTAAGCAAATGCTTGAGATGGTCTTGAGATCAAGACGCGACTGTGAATACCGCCCATAGTATTATATTAATTAAACTTTTATTCAGCTTTGATCCTCTGTGTGCTCCTTGTATGTTTGTTTCATATCTGAAAACTCAAATTTAAAACACTTCCATCAATCCAATTGTCTGATAGCTTTGCAGGTGTGCGAAGTTTGGATGACAATATAATATACCAGGCATGGAACTAAAGTGAACGCAGCGACCGTTTTTCGAGGCCCGTACCACGTGAACCGCGCGTGGCGTATTAGGGCGACATTGTATCAATAGGTTTAAACATCGTCCCAGAGAGCACGATTGTCGATTCGTTTTTGTTCACGCGACACGGGCCTGAGGCGCTCGAAGCTCCTAGGCCCGCCGCGGGGGCGAAGACGCGCGGCGGGAGAAAGGAGACGTTGCCTCCGAAAAACGGCCGCTGCGTTCACTTTAGTTCCATGCCTGTAATATACCAAAAAAAACTTCAAAAAAGTAAAAAAATTACGCCAAGTACATGAAATCACAAAAAAATAGAAGAAAATATACAATCCCCTCCCCCCAAAATAGAAGAAAATATACAATATAAAAAAATATGTGAAATCAAAATGAGCTGCAAGTACATAAAGGTGGCTTTCCAACTGCGCCTAAGATGACACAACTAGCCAGCGGCCTTAGCGGTGATGAATACACCGGTTCTCGTTAGATCACCGAAGTCAAACATCACGGGGCGGAGGCTGGGGAAGGATGGGTGACCACCTTTCTCCCGGTACGCCGCTGCTGCTGGCATTGGAGGGAGAGAGGGGAGAGAGAAAGAGAGGAACAGGAGAGTGTGGATAAGGTGCTTGAGGCGCCATCCCACTAAAGAATAAAGAACATTGAATATGACTAAAAGTTCGTTGGGCTATATGAGAAGATTTTCTCGAAATGCCACTCTGGAATAGGACGCACAATAGTGTAAAGAGTGTGCCTGTTTCAGGGAAACAAGAAACCATAACCATAACCATGACACAACTACATATACACAGCTAAAATGCTGTGTTCGTACATTCTATTACTCATGTCGCGGACATTTTAAGTATCCCATTAGAATAAAAGAATCCCATTTAAAAACATTGTCGTAAATTAATAGCTTTACAAAACTAATGATATGCAAAAATTGCGCCAATTATAACAATGGTTATTTATACAATGAAAAAAATGTGTTAAACAATATTAAGCAGATATATTCTTATCCAAATAAATATTTTAATACGAATAAATATTTTATTCAAAATACTTGGCGCTGCACTCCGAATTGATATTGCTAAACTGAATAAGTATGTATAAATTGCAATAATCTTTTTCTTTCTTTCTTGTGCGTGCGTTCGTGAATGTGTGTATGTGTGCGTGTGCATATGCTACATATGATGATATTAGAATTAAATATGTGTAGAATTAATAATCTGACTGCGTTTCTAACCCTGATAACCAGATCTGAAGCGCAGAGCCTGACGTCAGATCCGTAGTCATCTGTGTCCGCATTAGGATACGGTCTGCGGTACAGAGCCTGACATCAGGACCCTGACGTCAGATGGGCAGCAGATTCGCAGTAGATCCTGCCGTTCGCCTGACACGTATAACAGCGCCATCTGAGGGTCAGAATTGGCAAACAATTCCCTACGCGTGACGTCACATGCACGTGGCTACGCACCAACACATTGGTACCGTGATTGCTATAGGTGTGTCCCCCCACCCTTTCTACTGCGCGCAGGGAACTTGTAAATATTAAGCAGCAATTTCGGAGCAGATTATGTTTACATAACCTACGAGGTTTATTAAATAAGTTCTCAATTTGTAAAGGTATGTATCGTTTATTTTTAATAATACAGCATTAACTCTGAAAACAAATACAATATTAGTATAAAATTGAATTGATACTGGGAATGTATCAATCCATGATTACTTTATTAAACGGGCGCTGAAAAGTGCCGATTGATGTTCATTGTGAACATCGAGAGGTTGCTTACGTTTGAACAAATTAAAATGGGCACTGAAAAGTAGCGTTTGGTTTCTTCGCCACTGTAAAAGGAGACACACCTCTATTTTTAATGGGCACATTTCTGAAAAATAAAATATTTACCATATTTAATTATCGTTTTCCCACCACAGTAAATCGTGACTTTTACGGTCATGTCACTAAATGTCATGATTTTTACTGATACGGACCTTCAAAGGTCAGCTTCTTCTTCGGGCTGCGGGTCGTCCGTCCACAAATCGCGGCGTATTCGCGATGCATTGGAGGCTGCTGTCGCGCGAGGACCACTCTTCTTACTGCGAACCCTCTCCTTGGCTGCTCGAATTGCCTGCTGCATCGACCGTTGAAAATCAGATCGGAGCGGCTTGGTGAAGTGGGGATTTCCAGACACCGCTTCTGAAAAAGTAATGCACGCAAAGTACATTAGCATAATTATGCATAAAAACATGGAAATGCTTATTGCTTCGTACCGTATATTGCCATCATGATACACGTGTTGTACAACGGCCTTTGGCCTGTTCGGCCGAACTATGTGAAGGACCGTGTGACGTCGTCGACCAGTGCTTCCTTCAGGCAAATCCCGACCGCTTCCTTCATGTTGAACCCACTCACGTATTTTAAATACTGGACCTAAGCAAAGTAAGCAAAGATTGATGTAAGTATGTATTATATAAAAGTAAATAAAAGCATAATTTCGTTTTCACTTACAACATTGAAATACGTTTCGTCGTCGATGGTCTCGAAACAGTCCACCTCCTCCGGTGACGAGAGAGGAATGACCGCTGGTTTTCTTGGTGGACCATTACGGGTGGGTTGTATACATTGGAGCTATTCCACGTCAAAACGGATAGAGGAAAAATTTAGTTTCACCGATTCTCTTCAAAATTACAGCATTTGTCGATGACCTTGCAAAAACTGAGTATACTGAATTTTAAAGGCCTACGTCAAATAGTTTTCGAAATATTTAATGTTAAAGTCTTAAAAATTGGAACAAAATCACCTGCCGCGTCAACACTTAAACTCTAATATCTCGGTTATTTTTACAGATAATGTCTCCGTCATGGGCTCATTTTAAAGCTGCAGGAATGCTTTCTCAACCCGCATTTAGAATATTTTGTTTATTGTTAATAAACTTGACAGTAATCGATGTCAAAGTTTCAAATCGCGATTTTACGTCGTTCCCCTCCACGGTCCAGCTTGAAAAAAATACCGTTCGATTCGTTGAACCCTCAGCTAATAAATGGGTTTTTCAAAAAAGTGGAGAAATTTTGGGAACACTCAACAAAAAAATAAAACTTACGATAGTGCACACCGCTTGGAACTGCACGGATCCCATGGTCAGGCCGCACGCACGCGTTTTCAAAACAATCGCCTGGCGTAGGAAAGTATTTATATACGATGCGACAAAACAAACTTTTCGTTCAGTGTTTCGGTATTCTCGACAAAACTAATAGGAATATCTGCTCACCATATAAAAGATTAGCAACACCAGGTAGTTTTTATTGATTTTTCCTTTTCTTTTTTTGAATGTTGTGTACCGTACTGGTCGACGAATGAGAATATGATTTAATTTCCATCTTCGTTATGCTGCGTGGAATATAACTATGTGCATTTAGCGTTCCAATAATTCTTCGTGCTTTGTCGTATCTTCCTTTTAGAAAATCTTTAGTTATTAAATGCTCTTCGTTTGTAGCATATTCAATAGCAATTTGTTTTAAATATTTTTTTGCCCATTCATATAAGTCGGTGGGTGATAGAATTTGATTTTCATGACAATTTTGTAAACTTGCCTTTGTCGCAAGTCTTTTAATGGTTCTGCCAATAGCATCACATGGACTTTTCCCATGCGACGTTGCAAAAAAATGCCATTCAGCCTTAATTTGAAAATCTTCTTCGTGAGAACATAAATTCAGAAAATTGTGTTTGTTTTTATATTGGCTTGAGGCACCATCGCTGAAGTAATCAATTTTGGAAATGCTTGAAAACTGTTCCCTCATAAATTGAATCAATTTTTTTTTAAATAAACGGACGACCACTGTATCATGTTTCACATTTTCTGATAAAACTACAAATGATAATGTCTTTATAGTGTGGATCTCTTTATAGTAGTAGTCTTTATTGTTTCCCCTCAGGGTTTACAATCCGCCCACTCTTCTCCTCTTACTTCTAAACCTTAACCCTATCTTATCACTAATTAGCCGCTCTTAAAAACTAACTAATTAATTATTAAAATTCCTCGCTCGCTTGTCCCGCCACGCTCGCTTGCCCCGCCACGCACGCTTCTCCTTCCCCTCCCTTCCCTACCATCTGACCCCCGCTCCCGCTCGCTTCCTCTCACTCTCAATCCTTATGCTTCCATTCCTCCACTCCACCTCCCCTCCTTTCTTCCACCTTCCTCATCCACTCTTCTCCCCCTCCCTCGTCACTCAGTACCTCCCTTACCACCTCCTGCCACCCCCTCTCCCCCCCATCCTGTACAAACCTCCCACACATGCTCCCATGTTTCCTCCCCCCATCCACATACCCTGCACCTTCTGCCATCCTCCTCCTCCCAATACTTCCCGCCTCTCATCTCGCTCCCCAACCTGAACCTTGCTATTCTTCTCCATCTACTTTCCCCCCATCCCTTCCTCAAGTATCCCGGCACCCCCGGCCCCTTCACTACTCCATACCACCTATTGTACCTCGATTCCCTTATTCTTTCCCATCTTTCCACCTCCTCTAATCTCCTTCCCCTACTTACCACCTCCTCTCCCCTCAGCTCCCCTTTCCCCCTCATCATTTCCAACTCTTCCACTGTCCACCCTTTCTCCTCAAAGAACCTCTTCCTTTCCTCCTCCCAACCCCCCATCACCTTTCCCCTTCTCGCCCTACCTTTTACCTCTTCCCAACATTCCCTCGCCAACTCCCCCCCTTGCCCCTCCTCCAACTTGCTCTCGTACGCCCATGCTCTCATCCCCGCCCTTCCCCTCATCATGTCCCGCTGCAACTCTTCCCTCACCATGTACCCCGGTGCACACCACTCCACCCCCAATACCCATCTTAAAAATCTCTCCTGCAGCCCCTCCACCCTCTCCCTCTCCCTCCACCCCCATATCTCCACTCCATATCCCACCGTCGCCCAAATCAGCCTGTCGAACATCCATATCCTTTTTCCCCAGTCCTTCCCAAACTTCCTTTTTCCTATACCCCACACCTGCCCCATCAGCGCCGCCGCCTTTCTCACTCTATCCCCCTCATGCGCCTCCTGCCCCCCATTTGCCATCAGTGTATACCCTAGATATTTAAATTCCCTCACTTCCTCCACCACCTTTCCACCTCCATACCACCTTTTTCCACCTCCCTCCCCCCTTCCTACATCTCATTACTTTGGACTTTCCGACATTTGACTGTAGCCCCTTCCCATCCAAATATCTTTCCAGCCTAGCCATCATCCCTTTCATTCCCTCTTCCTCTTCCGCTACCAGATCCGCATATGCCAGAGTATACACTTTCTTTCCTCCCAATTTCACCCCTCCCCACCCTACCCTCTCCAACTCCTCATCCAAATCTGCCAGCAACAGAGTAAATAGACTCGGGCTCAACGGACACCCCTGTCTAACTCCCCTAGCTGTCCAGAATTCCCTCCCTACCTCCTCTCCCACCCTCACCCTACACACTGTTTCCTTCAACACCTCCTCGCATCTTTCCACCAGTCCCTCCCTCACCCCCCTCTTCCTCATCTCCCTCACTAGTATTTCCCTGTCCACCGAGTCAAAAGCCGCCTTTAGGTCTATGAAGAAGATCACCAGCCTTCTCTCCTTCCTCATCACCTGCCTATTTATCAGGTAATTCAATACATAGATGTTATCAATGCATCCCAACCCCCTCCTAAAGCCGGCTTGACTTGGTGGCAGCAAATTCTTGCCCTCCACTTCCTCCCTCAATCTCTCCGCCAACACAGACGCATACACTTTGTACGCTGTCTGTGTCAGCGTGACCCCCCTGTATTCCTCTACCCTCTTCCCGTTCCCTTTCTTCACCACCGGAACCACTACTCCTTCCCTCCACTCTTCCACCCATCCTTCTCCCTTCCATACCCTATTACAAATTTCCCATAACGAGTCCTGCACCTCTTCCCCCCCATACTTCCAAACTTCAGTAGCTATACCATCCCCCCCACCCGCCTTACCATCCTTCAGATTCCTCACCACCCTTCTCACTTCCTCCTTACTCAGCTCCCCCTCTTCGTCCTCCCTTCCCCTTCTTCCCCCCTTTTCTCACCCTCCATTTCACACCCCCCAATAACCCCTTAGAGTAATCCTCCCATTCCTCCATTTTTATACCCTCCTCCACCCTCCTTCTTCTCCTCCTCTCTCTGTTTATTACTTTCCATGCCTGCCCTTCCGTCTTCACCCCCTCCACCTCCTTCTCCCACTTCTCTGCTTCCTCCCTCTTTTTCCCCTCACACATGTGTCTATATTTCTTCTTCTCATCCCTATACTCTTCCCCATCTCCACTCTCCCTCCTCCATCTCTTCAACTCCCTCCTCACCCTACGCTTCTTCTCCTTACACTCCTCATCCCACCACACTCTCTTTCCTCCCCTTTCTCTTCCTTGTCCCATCTTCCCTATCACCCATTTTACCCTATCCCTCAACTCACTCCATGCTTCCTGAACTCCTCTATCCCCTCCCTCCCTCTTACCAAATAACCTTATAAACTCCTCTCTCCCCTTCTCTGACCAGTTCCCCCTCCCTATCCCTTTTCCCTCTCCCTTTTTCCTCCTTCCCTCCCCTTCCCTGTATTCCCCCTTTAACCATACTACCACTGGGTGGTGGTCTGAATCCACCCTCTCACCCAGTTCCATTCTCTCTACCCTCTCCCTTGTCTCCTTGTCACGTCCCGGGCGAGGTCTTTGGGAACGTCGACAATGGGGAGGGAAAAGACAGGCGCGAATCTAGAATCCAGCACTCTGAGGTTTTGAGGGACTCAGGCGCGAATATTAAATCCGTCACTCTGAGGGGTTTGAGAGGAGTTTAGGCGCGAATATTAAATCCGTCACGCTGAGAGTTTTGAGGGACTCAGGCGCGAATATTAAATCCGTCACACTGAGGGTTTTGAGGGACTCAGGCGCGAATATTAAATCCGTCACACTGAGGGTTTGAGAGGGAAGACCAGGCGCGAATATTGAATCCGTCACACTGAGGTTTGGGAAGAACTTAGGCGCGAATATTGAATCCGTCACTCTGAGGATTTTGAGGGACTCAGGCGCGAATATTAAATCCGTCACTCTAATCGACCAGGGAAGGTAAATATACACTTGAAGAGCACCCGTTACAGCACTTCGTATTTAGTTTTGGTTTGTTTAATAGGATTTACGCTTGCATTCGTGCAAAAGAAACCACGCTTATGTTTTCGTGGGTTGCACGGCTCATGCGATCATATGTTTGTAAACACTACCGTTCTCACGTTCACGAGCGCGAATCAGCTGTTGCGGCAGCTTGGTTTCGTTCGTACTGTTTATGACTCGTGGATACACACAATAATTTGAGACTTGGTAGAAAACAAAGCGGTTTATTAGCTTTGTTAGCACATTTTTATAAAGCACAATATGAAAGTATGAATATGAAGTTCATAACCATTTGAAATTCTACAAAGGTACTGGTGAGTGTGAATAAGCGCAATAAGCTTTAGTAAGTTTATAATAAGATTTAAGACTTTACTTATCTTTACTGACTTTACGTGTCTTTAATGACTTTAAAGACACAGAAAGACTTTAACGCAGCTAGTCACACTTGTCGCGGTGAAAGATTTTAAGGCAGCTAATTGACTTGTCGCAAGGACCGAAAAGCGAAGAAAGAGGACGAGGCCTCCCAGGACCTCGTATTTATGTATTCTTACAGGAGTATTGCGGGGGTACGCGCGGTAAAGACCTTGACCCATTTCGGAATAAGACGTAGTAGGAGTTTTGGGGTTTTTGTAAACAATATGGCTATTAATAGACATGTTGTTGTCACGTACGCCAAATATGCGTCGCAATTAGGTTTCTGGGGTTTTTATGACTGCGAAAGGAGATACTCAACTCATCGAATAGATTTTTGGGTGTTTAATAGGAAAGGGGTTAGGGTAGCTTGGACCTTTTTGAGTCGTAAAGAGGGGGTTGAGACTTGGTCTCGATTTAAAAGGGATTTTGTAACGATGGACTTGTTTGAATTCGGTTTAGAGGGAATGATTCGTGCTTTGTAGGACGAATAGGCGAAGTGGGTTTTGAAACGATCATCTCGCGATGGGGACCGCTAAGGTACATCAGCGAGGTGGAGGTTTGTATTCATCATCTTGTGTTGTTGACCGCTAAGGTGCAACATCAAGGTGATCGGCTATTGAGGAGATGGGGTAGGAGTTGAGTTTGATAGAGTGAATTTGAGGTTTACTAATGGAATTTGGGATAGGAAACGCGCGAAAAATCGTGGGACGTCACACCTCATTCCCTAACACGTAATCAATCACCGAATTCCCTCTCCCACCTGTGTACGTCCACTCTCCCTCCTCATCCCATTCCACATTTCCGTTAATTATCCCCCACCCCCTCTCCCCTATAAAACTGCACAATCTCCTCCCCTCTCCATTCACCTCTCTGTCCTTCGACCTCCTATTATCCATCCCCTTCTCTCCCTCATCTCCCCCCCCATATCTCCCCCCCTTCACCTCCGGTCCTTGCATTAAAATCTCCCCCTATCACCACACTCACTCCATCCTCTCTCCCCTCCATCCACTCCTTCAATTTCTCCAACTTCCTCTGCAAATCCTTACTTACGTATACCCCCACTACCCTCCACCACTCCCCTCCCATCTTCACCTTCTTCGTTATTATCCCCTCTACCTCCCCTTCCTCCTCTTCCCTTGTTTCCAACCCCTTCCTCACCCCCATTAACATACCCCCCATTGCCCTTCCTTTCTTGCTCTCCCTCTTTGCCCACTGCTTCCCCCATACATAACTTTTTGGCATCTTATTTCTCACCCCCTCCCAGTCTTTTTTCTCCACCCACGTCTCACATAGTACCACCACCTCCCATTCTTCCAGCCCTTTCCAGAACTCCTCATCTTTGTTCTTTGCCCCCGCCACATTCCAAAAAGCCACCTTATTTCTTCCTACCCTTGCATCCTCTCCACCCCCCTCTAGCCTCTCTCCCCTCCTCCCCCCCCCTTCTCGTTTCCCTGCTCCTCCATCCATTTCTCGCAAACCTCGTCCCACGTCTTCATCCTCCCGTTCACCCACATTTTCATGTATCCTATCTGTACATTATTCCCCCTCATCCTCTCCTCCTCCGCCTCTCTTTCTATCTTCCATTTCCCTCTTCTCTCTTCCTCCGTGAGGTCGTCCTCAATCCTCTCTTTCCCGGCCCTCAACTTTTTCCTCGCCTCCATTACTTTCTTCTTCTCTTCCCTTCCTGCTAATTTCACGAGAGCCATTCCTCGTCCATCCCCTCCCGTTCTTCCTATCTTTGTCACTTTCTTTACCATTCCCTCGTCCAATCCCATCTTCCCCCATAACTTCTTCACCCCCTCCTCCACTTCCCTTCCTTCCAACCCCAATCCCCTTATTACCACATTGTTCCTTCTGCTCTCTCTCTCTTTCTTATCCTGTTTCACCTCCATTTTTCTCATCCTCAGTCTCCATTCCTCTACCTGACCTTCCACCAACATTTCCTTTCCATCTCTCCCCCCCTTCTCCCATTTCTCTACCCTCTCCATCACTTCCATCATCCTCCTATCCCTGCTTTCCAACTTCTCTACTTTTTCCTCTATTCCTTCCCTTCTTGCCTTCTCTTCCTTCATCCACTCTTCCCACTTCCTTCTTTCCACTCTCCATTCCTCCTCTACCCTCCTTCCTTCCTCCCTTTCTTTCCTCATCTCCTCTTTTATCTCCCTTATCTCCATTACTAGCTCCATTATCATTCTTTCCATCCCCCCTCCCCCCTGCTCTCTCCCCATTTCGTCCCCTTTTACTGGCGACCTTACCGTTTTTCCGCTCCTCTTAAACCCTACCCTTCCCCCCCCCCTGCCTCGCCCCCCCTTCTACTCTCTCCCTCTTTTTTTCCCCCAGAAACCCTCCAGGCTCCCCACACTACTCCCCCTACTACTACCGCTGTCCTTCCTCTCTTTTTCCCTTCTCGCTTCATTCCCCTTGTCCTTTTCCTTCTCATTCTCTCTACTCCCCTCTCCCCCCATTTTCTCTTCTCCTCCCTTCCCCCCTACCCCCATCCCGTCCATATTCCCTTTGATCATTCTCTTAATTCTTTTTTCCCCGTTCAAACTTCCCGCCTTCCTTATCAGCACCCCTACCTCTTATCCTCTCCTACAGGTGTCACCTCCGATGCTCTCCTCGGTCTTTCCCGCTCAATTCTACCACCTCTGTCAGCTAACCTCCAAATCTTCCCTTATCCCACCTGTTTCCTTTTCACCCTCAGCCCTAGCCCTTCCTTTCTTATCTCTATCCTCTCCACCCCTCTCCCTTAACCTCCCCACTCTCACTCTATTCTCACTTTCACCTCTTCATCACACTATCCCTCCACCTCAACTACGACTCGCTTATCACACGCTTTTCACACGCCGCGACCGGAAACGGAAGCCTGTGGATCTCTTTATAATATACTAGCAAGCCTCGTCTCGGCTTCGCCCGAGATCGTAGCGTGACTGATACGTGTTTATTAGAATTAACTAGCATGCCCCGTCTCGGCTTCGCCCGAGATCGTACCGTGACTGATACGTGTTTATTAGAATTAATATCTTTTCTATACCTATTATATAAAAGCAGAGCCGATTTTTATATTCGCGCAAAACTCAAGACCTGTTGAACTGATCTTCCTCAAATTTTGACACGTTATCTAGAGACGCGGTAGCGTCTCGACGCCAAGTACATGAAAAACACCCTGATGTCGCTACGGTGTATCTTTACTCGTCGCGGAGCCACTTTAACCTAATTCTGACATTTATACATTAATATCTCATCACGCCTGCAATATTTTGTAAATTTAAAGGCATTTTTCTTATGTAAACCGCATATCGGCTTTCGAATAAGACCAATTTCAATAAAATCGGTCCACGCATGACAGAGATATCGTAATATCGTCTCAGGGATCTGTCGAAAACGGTAGATTTTTCTTCTGATTCTTCTTCAATCTCAAATTTTTGTCGACATAATACGTATACGCGTTATTATACGCACACCTTCAGCCAAAACGAACTAATACATGTTTCGTTCATCAATTCCTATCTTCACTATGCAATTTCGTTCATCTATTCCTATCTTCACTATGCAATATACTCAAAATTTTGACAGCTTACAGTCAGGTTATATACAAAATTTGAGATGCCACGTGTTTTTACAAATATATATCGTTGTACCATTGAATTGCAATCAAAATGCAGTCTCACATACAATTTCATGAATCTGGAAACACGTACAATTCCATGAATCTGAAAACACGAAAATTCGTGCTAAATCTAGCGATAACTCCTTTAAGCACAGAAATCTGTAAACATGAAAATGAAAATTGATACTAAAATCAATTAGAGTCCAATAAAACGCATGAATTTGGTAAATATAAACAAATTAATTTAAAAAATACTATTCCATGAAATATACTCAGAAAATGACGTTATAAATGGAAATTTTAATTTTCTAACCACGAAAAACATTTCTCGATTTGATAAAACAATTCTTGAAATTGTGCGTGCTTTCAGTTTCATGGAATTGTACGTGCTTTCAGATTCATGGAATTGTAAATTTCGACAGCTGATAATTATTATGCTGTAATTGTAAAATCTTTGTAAAAAGAAGTGAGATCCCCCCAAAAAACTTTAAAAAAGTAAAAAAATTACGCCAAGTACAAGAAATCAAATAAATCACAAAATAAAGAAAATAATACTAATAAATACAAAGTAAAAAAAGATGTGAAATCAGAATGAGCTGCAAGTACATAATGGTGCTTTCCCGCAGCGTGCAAAGGCGACACGGTGTAACACAAACAATAAAAGACAAAAAAAAGATGTCCGCGGCCAGGAAGTCAAATACTTGGCGTGGCCAGGCAAGGTATTCTCAGATCATCAATACCCATACCCCCCACCCCACCCCTCGCAGGCTTTCAGAAAATTTGTCCATTTAAAACTCAGACAGTATGAATACATTTTCATTATTTTGCCTTTTTAAATAATTCTTATTCAGCGACACCTTGACCTTGCCTGACCACGCCAAGTATTTGACTTCCTGGCCGCGGACATCTTTTTTTTGTCTTTTATTGTTTGTGTTACACCGTGTCGCCTTTGCACGCTGCGGGAAAGCACCATTATATACTTGCAGCTCATTCTGATTTCACATCTTTTTTTACTTTGTATTTATTAGTATTATTTTCTTTATTTTGTGATTTATTTGATTTCATGTACTTGGCGTAATTTTTTTACTTTTTTAAAGTTTTTTGGGGGTTCCTATATACTCTAAGACGGACATATGCTATGTAGCATGTCTCAGAAACGCGTTATTAACATGTAATTATATGTAAACATTTCATGTGTACTGTTTTGCATACCACGTGATAATAAATTTGCAAAACCAGTTTGTACCCCGACGATCATTCTTACATATATATCCGCGATAATTCAATTCTCTCGCGAGAAAGCGCTCGAGAAGCTTTGCCACCTGGCGGTAACATCGCGGTACTGCTACGGGCGAGGTATCGCGCGGGCTGAATATGCGCATGCGCGCGCAAGTAGACTGTCGTATATAGGGGTCACGTGGTCGGCCAAACAGTCGTACACGTGAAATCTTTGCATATAAATTACATGTTAATGACGCGTTTCTGATACATGCTACATAGCCTATGTCCGTCCTAGAGTATGCAGGAATAACGTGTCAAAATTTGAGGAAGATCGGTTCAATAGGTCTTGAGTTTTGCGCGAACATAAAAATCGGCTCTCTCTTTATAAATAGTAAAGATAACAAATGGATGAATTGTTGCCTGGTTATTATTCCAATGAAATCCGTGTACTTCATCCTGTACAACGAACGCATAATTTTCAGAAAAATCACACAGTACTAAATATTCTCCACTGTTTAACTGATTTCGTAGATCATTTTTGTATGAATTTTGTTGAATTGCTATGAAATAATGTTTTTTTAGCACAGTTAATTTTTCAACGAAATTATCAATAAACTCCTCCATTGTTTTTTCTAACGTCTCTAATGTTGTCCTATTAACAGCAACCCACTGTTTGTATCGTACAATTTCTACTTCTTTACTCTCAAATACACTTCTTAATTGCTCTTTTAAGTTGTTGCTACTTGGACATTCTGTACATTCATTTAAATGACATTCTTCTTTGGGAGGATTACACATAAGGCATGCTATACAGTGATGATACGATTGGATTGGGTTCATATCCTCTTGGGTTAATTTTTGTATTTTCGCTCCCTCGATCATTAATTTTATATTCTGGTGTATCATACAAACACAAACACTGTGTGTACCATTCGCACCTGCCAGAACGCAATGTGGAGGTCTAAGTTCTGCAAGTTTGGAGAATCCCACTTTTATCTCTGGGTACTTTTCTTTAAAACTAGCATATAATTCTTTTAAATTGCAAACGACTAGTCTTTTTTGTACTTGTTCTTTAGTACCCTTGTGCCGTAGAATTCTCCCATACGCCGCTCTCAACCATTTTTCGACCTCGCGTCTGCGAAGGGAAAACGCCCTAAAAGCCTTTTTGTTTATCACATACCACTAAGGGGGTCATGATCTCGAGCATCTGGATCACGATCAAGGGAACGGGAGTGACACGACGAAGACCATACGGATTTCCTTATATGGAGATTTCTAATGAATCTCCACCCATTTTGGGACTATATAAACCCTTTGGTTTCAACCCTCGTTGGTTAAAAGCAGTACAGTCACGCGTAGAGTAACGTCGTGGCACGCTCGTACAGAGTTGGTAAGATCGGGCTAAAGTCCCTGTCAGAATCATAGTTAACCTCATAGGATCCGCGAGTCCGGTTTATATTCTATTTGGAACTTTAAAATATCCACTCGTACGCCCCGCATCGCCAGTGCGTCTACACCGTGCAACTAGTGGTAACTTACACACTTTTATTTATAATTTAATCGCGACACTTACATTTGTACAATTACTAATTATTGAATATACTCATGGTGTTCACGTCTAAATCGAGTATAATATTAGTACTTATGTTATACGATTATGTTATACATAATATTATACGACTTATAATATTAGTAGCACTCACCCACTGATACAACTTTACCGCTCGAGTTGCATAAAATATTAATTAAGAGTTACGAGGCATTACTAACATTTCCCGCGACTCCCTGATCTCGCATCGGGTTCGTTCGCAACCTTTCATCCAAAACAAGGAATCTTCTCCAACCCAGTGGCTCTCCGATTTCGCATCGGGTTCGTCCACGAAACACTCACCCTCCTACGGCTCCCCGATTTCGCATCGGGTTCGTCCACGAAACACTCACCCTCCTACGGCTCCCTGATTTCGCATCAGGTTCGTCTGTAAATCTACCAACTTCCGAACAGCTCCCTGGTTTCGCACCAGGTTCGTCTGTGAATAATCCAACCTTCTAACAGCTACCTGGTTTCGCACCAGGTTCGTCTGTGAATAATCCAACCTCTTAACAGCTCCCTGGTTTCACACTAGGTTCGTCTGTGAACTTCATCCTAGTGACTCCCCGATTTTACATCTGGTTCGTTCACGACGTTTCACCTTCCTGCGGCTCCCTGATTTCGATTCAGGTTCGTCCGCGTGGGACTCCATTCCTAGAGGCTCCCTGATTTCGCATCAGGTTCGTCCGCGCCCCTAACTAACAAACTCATAAACCATATTCCTTGGGAAATACCCTTCTCGCCGGCCTCTCGCGTTGCCACAGCCCCGGCTCGTAACACGGGCATGACGCGACTATAATCATCAGAATTATACCACATTTTTACTAATTCCATTGTGTCTTCTGATAATATATTTCCCCTTTTTTCAGCAATCTTGGAAAAAATCAAGTTATTTCTAGCCAATTCTTTAGCCCTTGTTTCTAAATAACGGGTGCACGAAAATTCTGATGTCATTTTCGCGAAGGTCCAATTTTGTGGTAATAGTGCTATAATTTTTACTTTATCGGCACGTGTTGGTGCAGCAGCAAAAGCATGCTTCAAACTATTTAACAGTTCACAATTTTCGTGATCATGTTCAGAGGTCATTATATTATTCGTAGCCGATGTAACATCTTGCCATACAATAATTTCTTCAGGACTTTCTGCACTACCACTAATGTTTTCACTAATATTTTGTTTGGCAGAAAGATTGTCAATTCCATTGTCACAGTCCGTTTTTCTTTTCTTCTCTGGCTTCTGCAATTGCAGTCTACACGAATGACAGATCCTTGCCTGCAGGTGACTAGCAGCCGCGTTAATATTATAATCATTTAAAATCCATAAGGGATCTCTTCTTAATTTAGAAGTTGGATTCTATCTGTGGGGCGTGATATTCAAGGGATTGAAACACCTATCAGATTTTAATTTTGCCATAGTGCAAACTTGTAACACTTCAATAAAAAGCTATGCCTCATACGAGCTAAATCGCGACTGACTCCAATGACAAGAAATAAAAGCAATATGTCTTCACGAATACCGAAACAACTGAACGAAATGTTTGTTTTCGAGAAATGTTTGATAAAATGTTTTATTGATAATTTCGCTGAAAAATTAACTGTGCTAAAAAAACATTCTTTCATAGCAATTCATCAAAATTCATACAAAAATGATCTACGAAATCAGTTAAACAGTGGAGAATATTTAGTACTGTGTGACTTTTCTGAAAATTATGCGTTCGTTGTACAGGATGAAGTACACGGATTTCATTGGAATAATAATTTATTACTTCAGCGATGGTGCCTCAAGCCAATATAAAAACAAACACAATTTTCTGAATTTATGTTATCACGAAGAAGATTTTCAAATTAAGGCCGAATGGCATTTTTTTGCAACGTCGCATGGGAAAAGTCCATGTGATGCTATTGGCGGAACCATTAAAAGACTTGCAACAAGAGCAAGTTTACAAAATTGTCAAGAAAATCAAATTCTATCACCCACCGATTTATATGAATGGGCAAAAAAACATTTAAAACAAATTACTATTGAATATGCTACAAACGAAGAACATTCAATAACTAACGATTTTCTAAAAGGAAGATACGATAAAGCACGTCGAATTATTGGAACGCTAAATGCACATACTTATATTCCACTCAGCACAACGAAGATGGAAATTAAATCATATTCTCGTTCGTCGATCAGTACGGCACACAACATTCAAAAAAAGAAATGGAAAAATCAATAAAAACTACCTACTATTGCTAATCTTTTATATGGCAAGCAGATATTCATCAAAAAGACTCCCATTTAAAAACATTGTCGTAAATTAATAGCTTTACAAAACTAATGATATACACAAATTGCGCCAATTATCACAATGACTATTTATACAAAGAAAAAATGTATTAAATAATATTAAGCAGATATATTTTAATACAAATAAATATTTTAATACGAATAAATATTTTATTCAAAATACTTGGCGCTGCTCTCTGAAAAAAATGTTAATTGTCTTGGTTAATAAATAAAACAAGGCCAGACTTATTGATTCAGACATATTTATTCAGTTTAGCAACACCAGGGGAGCGGCGGTAGCCGAGGTGGCTAAGGCGGCTGGCCAGCGCGCCAACGGTCGCGGGTTCGAGTCCCGTTGAGGCGACTAATTTTTTGCCCGCCTCATGGACCACCTCGGAGCTGCGGAGTTCCCGGATCTGTCCGACCGCCAGTTCGGTTTTAGGCGGCAGCGATCGACCGTAGATGCTATTCTACTGGTTCGGTCGCTGTCGCGCCGGGCGGTCGAGGGGGGCAGTGTCAGCGTGGCGGTGTCTCTAGACATCGCCAACGCGTTCAACACCGTCTCCTGGGCGGCGATCGAGCGGGCGCTGGTATACCATCGCGTCCCGCTCTACCTTCGCCGCCTGATCTGGGACTACCTCCGTGGCCGAGTGGTCTCCTACGTCGGGCGAGGCGGGGACGGGGTGGCTCGCGTGCACCGCGGCGTGCCACAGGGGTCCGTTTTAGGGCCCCTGCTATGGAACCTGGCGTACGACGCGGTGCTGCGGGTGGAGTTGCCATCGCCTGAGGTGTCGTTCGTGTGTTACGCCGACGACACGCTGGTGGTGGCATCCGGGCCGAGGTGGCTGGCGGCACTGGACCTCGCGGAAAGAGCACTGCGGCTCGTCATCCCCGCGATAGAGGCGCTCGGTCTGCGAGTCGCCTCCGATAAAACGGAGGCGCTATGGCTCGCGGACAGGGTGGGAACCGGCATTCCCGTCGGAGCGTCTCTCAGAATCGGGGAGGCCTGCATCAGGGTCGGCCGATCGATGAGGTATCTCGGTCTGACTCTGGACACCTACTGGCGATTCGCGCGTCACTTTCGGGTCCTGGGCCCCAGGTTGGAGCGACAGGTGTTCGCCCTCGGGCGCATCATGCCCAACCTGGGAGGCCCACACGAAGCAGTTCGGCGTCTATACGTGACGGTCGTCCGGTCCATGGCGCTCTACGGAGCGCCGGTCTGGGCCGGCGACCTGGGGGGCTGTCGCGTGGGGCGAGACCTTCTGGCAAAGGTTCATCGCCGCGCAGTCCTCCGTGCCGTGCGGGCTTACCGCACGGTGTCACACGCCGAGCTGTCGGCGCTGGGTGGGTCCCCACCATTCCATCTGCTCGCTGAGATGGAGGCGGAGGTATACTTCGCCTCGCACGATCTCAGCGGAGCGAGGGACCCCCTGGCGCCGGTCGGACCTGACGCGCGGGACCAGGCCCGACGACGCATGGGAGCCAGGTGGATCGACTGGCTCTCCCTCCCGGAACATCGGGAGGGTCGCGTCGTCGGGGCGCTGCTGCCCATTCTTGCCGAATGGGTGGGGCGCAGGTATGGCAGGCTAACCTTCCGCCTGACACAGATGCTCACCGGAGTCGGATGCTTCGGTGACTTCTTGTGTCGTATCGGGCGGGAGGAGGCGCCGCAGTGCCACAGCTGCGGCCGGGGCGACGTGGACTCGGCGGACCACACTCTGGCAGGGTGTCCAGAGTGGTTGGATGACCGCCGAGTCCTCGAGCTGCAGCTCGGTCCCGATCTCTCGCTGGCGACGGTCGTGCGTCGCATGGCGGGGGATCGGGACTGTTGGGAAGCCATGGCCTCCTTCTCCGAAGCGATAATGCTGGAGAAGGAGGAGGCGGCGCGGGAGAAGAAGATAACCCGGGGCCGGGGGAGGTCGTGCGGCGACTTAGTTGCGTAAGTCGCCCCGCTCCCCCGGGTGTTAGGCCCCGGGCCGCGCCGTCCCGCTACTCCCCGCCATAGGGGATTGGGACGGGGCCGCGCCGCGCAACAGGCGCGGCCGTTATGCAACCGGTGCGCCGCCCCCTCTGTGTCGGAGGGGGACGCGCGCCGGGGGACATCAGGAAGGAGTCGAGAAATGCCGCGGCCCTCGTTGTCACGAAGGGCCGCCGCGGACGACGAAGCGACGGGTGGCCGCCGCGGTCGGCGAGTCGTGGCATCGGACTCGCCAGGGCCGCGGCGGCGTCGCGAGGTACGGAGAACAGGGGGAGGGGGCATGTTACAGCCCCCCCCCCAGGGAAGCGGCGGCCGCCGCTCCCGTCTGAGCGATCGTGCTCCCCCCGGGGTACAGTACCCCGGTCCGGCCGCGCTACCCATTATTGCACGGCACCGGTTGGGAGTTCGATCGCGTGGTCGCGGGGCGGGGGTGTCGGGGGACACCACCTGCCCTAGCAGCAGCGACCCCGGAAGGGGCGACTCGGGCGCGTGATCCGTCGCGAGTCGCCAGTCCCGGAGAACATTGCTGGGGGAGGTCTTAATACTCCCCCAGGGACGACCCCGTTCAGGGGACCTAGCGCGGGGCTGCACCGAAGCGCAAGGGGGGAGGGTAGCGAACGTATCGCTACATTGATCTCGCGTCCAAATCCCTCCCCTCAGGCGCGCAGCTCCGCGCGCGAGGTAGATCACCTTGGTGGTTTTAGTGGGTTCGAGCCCCACATAACCCCCTGCCCGCCCCCGCGGGCGGGGGGTATCTGTGGGGATTTCCACCAAGTAAAACAAAAAAAAAAAAAAGGACCTGATGGTCCAAAACGCCTGGGAGATGCGGGTGGATGTTGTGATCATCTCGGAGCCGTATACACAGCTACCCGAATGGGACAACGACGGCACCAGAGACGCATCCATATGGGTGACTGGCTTCAGGGGGAGGTTCGGAGAACTGTCAGCGAGATTGGTGGCAGGGGGTTTGGTAGCGGTGGTGGTGGAGAACAGGACCATCATCAGCTGCTACTGCTCACCGAACAGAAAAGTGAATTTCCCGGACTACCTCGACGAGCTGGAGGACATGACCTCGGAGGCGTGGACCCCGGGCCGGGGGCTCATTATTGCCGGGGATCTGAACGCAAAGGCGATAGTTTGGGGGGCGGGCAAAACAGACAAAAGGGGGCATCTCTGCATGGGCCTACTCAGCAGACAGGGTCTGGACCCAATAAGGGCAGAGGGTAAGTTTACCTGCTGCCGCAATGGAGGAAAATCCCTGATAGATGTGCTGGCGGCGGATAGGGGGACGGCTGGAATGCACATAAGGAGCTCCATACTCCCGCACCCGACGGAATCGAGCCCAGCTGGGAGCCCCGTTGGACATAGACTCCCTGGACCAGGATAGGGCGATACGCCAGTACATGGAACTGAGAGAGGGGCCCTCGGGGGAAACGGGAGCGACCCGGAGCCGGTAGCGGAAAGGACCCAGTGTATCCTGGAAGAGGTGGCCAGGGCCGCCATGAGGAGGAAAAGGGTACCGCGAGGGGCCAGGAGGCCGAACCCCTGGTGGTCTACGGAGGTTGCCCAGGCCAGGGTTTCGATGCATAGCGCCAGGAGGGCCTACCCGAGGAGCAGGAAGAGGGCACCTTTGGAGGCGGGGGAACGGAGAAGAGAATACGCGGCCTCGAAGAGGGCCCTACAGATTAGAATCTGGAGGGCGAAGGAGGCGTTGTGGTCGGGCCTGGTGGACCAGGTGGACGTAGATCCGTGGGGGAAACCATATAGGTCCGTGATGGCTAGGCTGAAAGGCAAGGTGGTTAAAAAGACGATGTCCCGGGCCAAGGCCACGGAAGTGGCGAAGAAGCTTTTTTCCACCGAACCGGTTAGTGTAGTAGAGAGCCGGACCGCCACATTACAGGACTGGATTCTGCCCAGGGAGGATAGGGCGGTGCATACCCCGGAACTGGTAGATGAGGCCCTGGCTAGGGTAAAGTTGCGGAAGGCACCCGGCCCGGACTTGGTCCCAGCGGAGCTGGTGATAATGAAATCCTTCAGGGAGGACTTTAGGAGCCTCATCCTGGACACCCTGGCGAGAGGGAGGATACCTCCAAAATGGAAAATAGCTAGGGTAGTTCTTTTACCTAAGCCGGGGAAGGACAGGATGGAGGCTGGAGGCTACAGGCCCATCAGCATCCTCCCTACGCTCAGCAAAGCATGGGAATATGCGATTAAGGCCCTTATGGAGAACGAGCTCGGATTGGACCCGTTTCACGAGAAGCAATACGGCTTCAGGAGGGGATCAGGCACCGCTGACGCGAAGAACGCATTCAATACCCTAAAGTGGCCGCAGATTATGCGGGAATTGAAGAGGAGAAGGGTATCCGATACTCTCTACAGGATAGTGGAGGAATACCTGAATGACAGGAGGATTGTTATCCAGGCAGAGGATGGGGTGGTGGAACTGGAGGTCACCGCGGGCGTACCGCAGGGCTCGGTTCTCGGCCCGTTCCTATGGAACCTGGTTTATGACGGAGCCCTGGAGTGCGTGAACCAGTTGAAGAACGTGGAAGCGGTCGCGTACGCGGATGACTTGGCCGTCTTGTTCACGGCCAAGGACCTGCCGAGACTGGGCCCCCTTATCGACCGGGCCATGAGTACGATCCAGCGGTGGTTCGAGAGGACGGGCCTTGAGATAGCAAAGGAAAAGACCGAAGTAATATTCCTCCGGGGAAATAAGGCACCAAAAGGGAGGTTAAATACTTGGGGGTCACGATGGACATCCATCGGAACTACACACCCCACCTCCAGAGGGTGGCGGCGAGGGCGGACTCGGTAGTGGCGATCCTGGGCTCGCTTTTGCCCAACACCAGGGGGCCTGCGCAAAAATCGCGTAGGTTATACTACAACGTGTGGGAGTCGATCCTACTATACGCCTGCCCGGTGTGGGAGCCAACCCTCGCGACGGAGGCGAGAAGGGGGATTGTTAGGAGGGCACAGAGATACGCATTGATAAGAACCACCACCGCGTACAGGACGGTGTCGCATCATGCCCTCTGCGTGCTGGCCGGAAGAATGCCGGTGGACAAAAAGGCGGGTATGTGGAGGCAAATATATATGGCGAAAGAAAGGGACAAAAAGGACCCACTTTTTAGGGGGGACAAGGTGGCTCTGAAAAGTAGGGAGGCGGGGCACAGGAAAGCGGCCCTCTAGGCGGCCATGAGGGATTGGCAGACCCAGTGGGAGGCGTTGGACGAGAAGAATTGTCAGCAAAGTCGGCACATTCTCCGCAGGAAGCACGAGCATGGAAATGGATTTCCACACCATGCAGCTCCTGACGGGCCATGGTGTCTTCCAGGCGTACAAAAGGAGGATAAGGAAGATCGCGGAGGACCACTGCCTGGACTGCGGGGTAGGCGTGCTGGATGACGCGGAACATGTAGTCACCAGCTGCCCCACATACAGCGGGCAAAGGACGAAGCTAGTGGAGGCCACTGGGGGTGAGATCACCGCGGGATCACTGATCGGGCGGATTACCAGGGACGTGGGGACATGGGCGGCCTTCAGGGAGTTTGCGGCCTCCGTCATGAAGGACCGGGAACAGAAGGAGAAGGCCATTGAAAAAGCAGCGAGGGAGGAGCGCCTACGCATTAGGAAGGAGCAGATGGATAGGAGAAAAAAGGAAAGAACCCGCCTAGCAAGGAAGAGGAAGAAGAGAGGGGGGAAGGCCACCACCCAGCAACCGCAGCAAACCGCAATGAGGAGGAAAAAGGGCCCGTGACCCAAGGAATTGTATATAGATATATTTATTTATTTATATTTATTTATTTAGTTATATCAAAGAAATGGAGGAGCTCGTGGGAGAAGCCCACTGGAGCTAATATAAGACCCAGCGCCTCGGGCAAGGTGGACGGAAAGTAGTCCAGACAAGTCCTCCGGACACCTGGGTTGGGCACCATGAAAGGAGGAGCGCACACGAGAGGGGTTTTTAGCGGGTAGGCCGAAAATAGTTCGGTGAGTCCCGCATAACCTCGGCATTGGCCGAGGTATGCATAAAGGCATTTTCCCCTCTCCAAAGAAAAAAAAAAAAAGAAAGTAATTTTCTCTCTGGTCATCCCTGATTTCTGTGTAATGTGCGTTGTATCTACCTCCTTGTATTCTGTCGTATTGCCATTGAACCTGCTCTGCCCTGTCCCTTTGCGCTAGTTCCTCAGCGAACTCTCTTCCCCGCCTTCTTTCTATTTCCATTTCTTGGATATCCATCATTTTCTGCCTGTAGTATGCGTCTCTCATTTCCTCCCACTTCGACTTTTTCTCTGCTTGCTTCGCGTCTATTTCCCTCCAGCATTCTTGTACTATTTTATTCTTGTTCAGCCGTTTCGCTTTCTCCTCATATTTTATTGCTCTTTTCCCCGCTTCTATCCTTACTTTGTCCGTTTTTGTTTCCTCCAAAATTAGATATGCTGGTGTATTGAAGTCCAGACCTAAAGTCCACCTTATGTATTTCTCCTGTATCTTCTCTACCTTTCCTGCTTCTATCCAACCCCAAATTTCCGACGCGTACAGCAAGATACTTTTCACAATGCTTCTGAATATCCTCATTCTTCTATCAAAATTGTTCTTGAACATTCTTTGTCCTATTCCCCATATCTGCGCCATTGCTATTCTAGCTTTCTTTATGACTTCCCTTATGTGCACCTCTCTGCCCCCGTTTTTCTGAAAATTATACCCCAAGTATTTGAACTCCTTCACTTCTTCCAGACTGTGCCCCTGCCAGCCCCACTCTTCTCTCTTCTTCTTTCCTCTTCCTTTATGGAAAATCAGCACCTTAGATTTCTCTGCGTTCAGTTGTAACCCTTTCCTTTCAAGGTATTTTCCGAATCTTCGTATCATGTCCTTAAGATCCTTTGGTTCATTTGCCAGTAACGCTATATCGTCCGCATATGGTAGAGTCCAGATTTTTTTTTTCCTACTCTAACTCCTCCTGCTTGATTTTTCCTCATGGTTTCCTCCAAGTCCGCAACATATAATGTAAATAACGTTGGACTCAGTGGGCATCCCTGTCTTACCCCTTTTGTTGTCCAGAATTTGGATGACATTTCCCCGTTTACTTTTATTGTATTTCTTGTTTCTTTGTAAATTTCTCCGATTCTCATTCTCAATCGTTTACTTATTTCCATTCTCTTCATTATGTTCTGAAGCTTTACTCTATCCACGTTGTCAAATGCAGCGCTTAGGTCCGCGAAAAACGTATACAGCTTTCCCCCTTTTTTCTGTATTTCTCTGTTAGATACATAGTTCAGAATAAAAATGTTATCTGTTGTCGACCTACCGCTCCTGAATCCTGCTTGCGTTTCTGGTATTATGTGGTTCTTTTCCAGTTCTTCTTTTAATCTGTTTTCTAGGACCATAGCATATATTTTGTACGCTGTGTTTAGGATCGTTATCCCCCGGTAGTTGTTTACTTTTTCTCTATCTCCTTTTTTGAATATTGGTGAAATCACCCCTTCTCTCCATCTCTCCGGGAATCCTTCTCCCTTCCACACTTTATTGAAAATTTCTGTGATCCTTTTTACTATTTTCACGTTACTGTAAATCCAGGCTTCATTTTCTATTTTGTCTTCCCCTGCTGCTTTCTTTTTTTTTAGTTTTCTGATTTGTTCTTTTACTTCTGCTTCTGTAATTTCCTCTTCCTCTTCTCCTTCCGTGTTGTCTATTTCTTCGAACTCCTCTACTTCTTTTTTTACAGTCGACGCCTTCTAGCAATGTTTTAAAATGATCCTTCCATTCTTTTAAATCTATTTTATTGGAAATACCTATTCTTTTCTTTCTTTGTTTATTTATGTATTCCCATATTTGATTTTCTCCCTTTAATTGCATTATCTCATTTTCTATACTTTCTTGTAATTCCCTTCTCCTTTCTTCACACACTTTTTTGTACTCCCTTCTTTTCTTCTGATAGTTTTCTTTGTCTCCTTTGCCCCTTCTCCAGTTCCTCAGTGCTTTCCTGGCTTCTCTTTTCTTTTTTGTACAGTTCGAATTCCACCACTTAAAGCTGCCCAATTTCCATTTTCTAATTTTTACTTCTTCTTTCTGTACTGTATTATTTTCCTACCATTTCTTCTACCATTTCATTCACCTCTGTCCTATTAAAGTTTATTTTGTTTAATTCCATTTGAAACTCTCTCTTTCCTTCCTCTGTCCAGACTCTTCTCTCTCTCCACCTCACCTCCTGATTTCCACCTCGGTCTCTCGTTTTATTACCCCTATATAGTTCTGCTATCAGAGGCACTGTAAATTTCTTGATATCTTCTTTCGCCTCGACATTTGTTAGTATATAATCAATTACCGTGCTGCCTCTCGGACCCGGGTATGTGTAATCTCCTTTCTCATCTCCCTCCATATTCCCGTTCAGAATATTCCATTCTCTTTCCTCCACCATCTCTAACAACACCTTTCCCTCCGTGTTTTTAACTTTGTCTTTTGATCTCCTTACGTCATGCTTTTCTTCTATTCTAAAGTCGCCTCCTTCCTGTCCAATTCTCGCATTGAAATCTCCTCCGATTATCAGTTTCTCCATCTCCCTATCCTCTATTATCTGGTCTAGCTCTTCTTTCGTCTCCTTCATATCTCTGCTGTACACTGTATTACTCTCCATTTTTCATTTTGTATCCTGATTCTTCGCTCTTGAATATGTTCCGTTCCTGCGTTCGATTCCTCCTCTTCTATGCCCTTTCTTACACCTGTGATAATTCCGCCTATCGCTCTCCCTTTTTTTCTCTCTCTAGTGGCATATTTACATTTCCATGAGAATTCTTGTGGCAATTTATTTTTCAATCCTTCCCATTGCTTCTCTTCAATCCACGTTTCTACTAATCCTATTACGTCGAGATCTTGTAAGAAGTCCCAAAACTGTTTGTCTTTGCTCAATAAACCTGCTACATTCCAGTAGCCTATTTTAAATGTATCTATTCCTTTCCCAAATCTGTGTAGCCCCTCTCCCCGCATATCTGCATACGCAGGCGCGCGGGGAACGGGTGTTGGTACTGCCTTTTGTCGTGCGTTGGTTGTCCTTGTAAGCTCTGTGATCGTCCAATAATTTAGAGGTTCACAGAACTTTGCCGACTCCAAAAATTTACTTCCTTCAGCCCACCATCCTCTTTCCAAATAAATGTTTTATCGTTGATTTTTACTTTCCTGTATCCAATTTTCACATTTGCCCCTTGCTCCCTTTCCGCTTTGGCGATATCTTTAATATTTTTTTGTATCTCCCTTTCCTTTTTCGTCAAATCATTGTCAATAAACAGCTTCTTATCTTTCAGTGTATTCTTCTTTAGCATTACTACTCTTTTCTGTTGCCAGCTTTTTAACTTCGCTATCAGTAGCCCTCTTTTCTCTCCCCTTCCTATCCAGTAGGCTTCCTCGATTTCTGCTTCTACCTGCAATTCGTGCCTTAGCACATACTCCACCGTATCCTTCGGCGTCTCTTTAGCGGTAAATCCTCTCCCCTTAGGGTAATATTATTTCTTCTCTCTCTTTTTTTTCTAGCCTCTTCCTTCATTTCTAGCCCCTCCAGTCTTTCTGTCAGCTTCTCTGCCTGCTCCTTCTTGGCCTCCAGTACTTCTATCCTACCTCTCATTTCCTTTCTTTCCTTTTCCCATATCTCATCCCTCCTCTTCCACTGGTCCCTCAGCTCTCTATTATCTTTTCTCAGTTCCTCCAGTCCATTCTTAACTGCCATCACTACTTCTATCAATTTGTCTAATTTATAATTTCTCTGTCCTGTTCCGTTTCCTGGCAGGCCGGCGTTACCGCAGTTCCTATAACTGCCTCAGTTTTCTTCGTCGGAGGCGACCTCCCTATTTTCCTCGCTTTTAGGAATTCTTCCTCTATTTCCGTTTCTGCCCTTAACCTCTGCTGCTCCTCCTCGCTCTCCCGTTTCCTCTTGAACGTGTCCAGTATCGAGCCTTCGCTGCCCGCTCTACTTCTTCCCAGCTGTTCTGCGAGCGATGGTCTTCCCCTCCTTCTCGTTTCCTTTTGCACTTCCCCGCCTTCGCCTGCTCGGTTCATTGGACTCTCTGCTCTTCTTTACCTACTGCTGTCTCCGTTTTGTCTTCTTACTTTTTCCACTCCCGTAGATGTCACTTATCCTTGCCACGTCTCTTATACTTCGTGCACTCGTTTCACACCTTCTCTTCTTCACCTTTTATTTCACCCTTCGACACTTTATTAACTGTCGATTATACTGTCCACCGGAACCTTGTCTTCTCCCCGTGTTATTCACCCGACCTCGCTATTTTCTGCGCACTTTTACCATACTTTTCGTCTATTTCTTTCGCCTGTCTGCATACACACGTTCTACTCTCGCGCACATCACGTGGTTCCCTATCTGTAAATATATATAATGCACATTTTAGTTACAACTTAACGTAGAAATTATATACAAATAGAGTGGCCCTTTTCTATAGTAAGCGTAGAGACTACAAAATGTGTCCGAAGGAGGTGAGAGCGTATGGCAAAAAATCTTGGTGGAGGAAATTTAAATACTAATGGTAATTCAACGAAAATGAAAGAAGAGATTCAATATTTTTAACACGCAATTTATTGGTGTTAGAATAAAATTAATTTAGTATGTACATTGCTGAATTGAAATATTCTGAATGAGAAACTAATAAAATTAATGAATATCATGAGAACTACTGTGGATTTTAATAAAGTATTAGGAATATCTTTCACAAAAGATTCAAAAGTATCAGAGAAGATGCATTTTCAAAGTACCTTCTTCGTACCTACGTTCAATGTACCTACCACCAATGTGACTTGCTCTACATTGCCAGCTGTACGCCTTAATTTCCTTAATTCTTAATGCTACGCTAATTTGACAAATTTTGTCGATTTACCTTATTTGACAAATTTCCAGAAACTTGTGCGAAACAAGATGCTTCTCTGTCTATCTAACCTTCTCTGGACAAGCTGCAAGCCTATGCATCCCCTTCATTTCTATTCAAGCCTGTGCATCTCCTTCATTTTTACCCAAGCCTGTGCGTCCCCTTCATTTCTATTCAAGCCCGTGCATCCCCTTCATTTCTATAAGCTTTACATAAAAACTCTAATGTAAAAATAGTTTGCTGGTATAAAAACCATATATTATTTTATAGAAACTTGTGCGAAAGAAGATGCTTCTCTGTCGAACCTTCTCCGGACAACTTCCAAGTCTGTGCGTCCTCTCCGTTTCTATAAGCTCTACATAAATAGTATATTAAAAAATTTGGGTGACATACCTTGTTAATTGTGACAATAATTCAGTGTTATTTATGGTGTAGAAACTCGTGTAATTTAAAAAATTTTAACTAGTTTCCTTATTTCACATTTGACAGGTTATAATTGTTTGACACTCGCTAGGTTACGTTTACCTGGACAGATCTGCTCTCTGTCTGCTGGCTGTCACGTGACAATAATTTGTTACGCGATTGGCCGAAACCCGCATCCAATGAACGACGTGCCTGAGAGACATTTCCTCACCCTTTCATACTCCCCTCTTGCCTAGAATTGTAGGACGATGACTATGACGATGCTGAATCTTAAGAACATAAAATTCAGCAAATTGCAACTTCACATCGCAATATCTCAGCTCATAAGGCCCGTAGGAACAAAACGAAGACACTTTTCTGATGTAAATCAAACCCAAGCTATCCATTAAGGGGTTACGCCACCCTGAGATTTAAAAAAAATCGATTTTTTGGTGTTGTAATTTTTCTTTAATTTGGAGTTCAGGGAATAATTTAAGCCATGTTGGATGCAACAAATCCCAAAAATAGCCAAGTTACAGTGCTTGGAAGGTCGTGCGGCAGCCGCCGTTTCGGAGCATCTACCGACCATCCGCTTCGCGGGAGGATTACCTGGGCCTTTTCTATTGTTTTAATTTCCAAGCTACGCTAGGGAGCCCTTTGGACATAGTAGGGTCATTTCAAAGTGTTAGTCGGTTAATTGCATTGGTGTAAGGCAAATGTTCGGAACGTTTCAATCAGTCTTTCGATCGCATCGTCAGAGTAAACGTCGCACTTTTCCTTCTTTTCCATTTTTCTCAAAACTACATTTTTACAACTGGTGTATCAAAAATCTCCGAAACTGTACGTCCGATTTACTTCAAATTTGATACACATAATTCTAACAACATTATCTATCATGTAGCATAGGATTTTTTTGATGCCATATCCCAATTGTTTATAGCAATTGTTTGAATTTTGCCTTTTTAGGTAAAAATTGAATGTTCATTTTCACTTTGCTCGCATTTGTACAAAAATGCTTTTTTCTCTCAATCCCTATGCTACACGATAGATATTTTATCAATGAACAATAAAACTATGGGTTTTTTCGTGTCAGATAATCCTGGGCATCACAATCCGTTACACCGTCTGCGCGCGTCCTGACGGAGGAGTTTTGCAGGATAACGGATAGCTCGGTCATTTTTTAATATTTTTCTGTCAAATTTACACAATATGTCCTTTAATGTATGCACTAACCATAAATAATAATGAAGTAATTGTCACATTCATAGTTTCGTAGAAAAAAATTCGTAAACTTTGATGTCATTTCGGCCGCCTCAGGGTGGCGTAACCCCTTAAGACCAATCAAAATCTAATTGGATCAGCCGTTATTGAGATTCGGAAATCTCAGGGTTCTTGATAGCGAGTCGTCGCATAATAGAGCCACTCCGTGTCTTGCGCTGCGCATATATCTACATATACTTGGCGCGAGACGCTACCGTGTCTCTTGATTAACAATAAACAAAATATTCTAAATGCGAGTTGAAAAAACATTCCTTCAGCTTTAAAATGAGCCCATGACGGAGACATTATCTGTAAAAATAACCGAGATATTAGAGTTTAAGTGTTGACGCGGCAGGTGATTTTGTTCCAATTTTTAAGACTTTAACATTAAATATTTCGAACACTATTTGACATACGCCTGTAAAATTCAGTATACTCAGTTTTTGCAAGGTCATCGACAAATGCTGTAATTTTGAAGAGAACCGGTGAAACTAAATTTTTCCTCTATCCGTTTTGACGTGGAATTGCTCATATGTGTTAAATCCATTTTTCAATTCGTCGGTGTTTCTCCAAGGTTGGAATAATAATAATAATGAGAAATAATAATTTTCAGGTTGGGTTTGAATATTGCACTTATAATGATTGATAAGATACCCTCTTTGCCTTTTTTTCAAAAACAAAGATGCACGGATTTCATAATATTCAGTTTTTTCAGACGGTCTAATTTTAGTAACGTCATACCACATAGCAAAATCGTACAGATGCATAGATTCTAATTCCTTGGGTCTGTTAGGATAATGATCATCTATGAGGGATAGACAAAATATGTCTGTGGATTCACCTTCCAGATCCTCAATCTCTTTGCGAGTTTTCAATTTTCTACTTCTCAGTACCATGCAATCAGTGCCATACGTTACCATTGGCTTCCAGCTCCCCTTCCGCGCGGCTACGGTAAAAATAATGGGGACCTTACTCCCAAATGGCCCGATGTGGCCACCGCTGCCATAAGGGTATAAATCTGGGAAACATTTCACATCTAATTGTTCAGCACGATAGCCCAACGGAACGTCATGAACTTTAAGCATTTGATAGAGTGCGGTAGCAGATTCATTAACCCTTTTGTCATACATTGGATAAATCGTAAACTGATCATAATATGAATCAGATTGTGACATTTGCGTCAATAATGCACGTTTGTTGTTTTCATCGATATTAAGTGTTTCACCTTCAATGTCCTCGATAGATTCGTTATTATCGTTGGTAACAACTTCATCTTGGAATTCTGTATCTGGTAATTTGGCACTCAGCAATAAATCGTGCGATTGTGACAAAACAATTTCTGAGTATAGAGGATTATTGGCTTTCAACCATACTAAGGCATTCCATACTTTCTTCAAGTCAACTAACTTTTCCCAAACTATTTTAGATTTTGTTGGAACGCCCCGCACCAATATGTATAATTCATGATTTTGATTTAAAGACAGATTTTTTTTTAAATTTTCTTGTAATGGCAAAGAAAGGTGAAATGTTCTCCCCTTTACTCTTGGAAACATATGTTTATGTGGCATATTTGTACGCATTACTGTATCCATTCTCACAATCGTTTGAAACGGTTTAGATCTTTGAAAGAAAATTCGTTCGTAATCGTGCAACACGGCTATTTCTGGAACTGAACGTACATCAAGCTTATTTATCATCAAGCTGATTTCGGGAATTTCCGCGATTTTCGACCTTATTCTGCGATTTTTAAACGTTCATAACTCAGAGCAACGTTAACCGATTTTGATGAAATTTTAGGCACGTATATAACTTACTGAAATCTACAAACGGGTTTTTTGAATTTACATTACAGGCTCACAAAAAAAAGTTGAGAAAACAGCCTTTACTATTTTGTTTGCTATTCCGACAAATTGCATTTTTTTCAAAACTACGAATCACGTCACTTAGCAAACTAATCCTTCTAACTTCTCAAAAAAAAACTCAAGTTGTTTCGATTAATTTGAAAAATGTTATGCGATTTTAAAGGGTGTACGAATACTTTCTACACCCACTGTAATCTCTTCTTCGTTCAAGCTTGTGTCAGTATTATTTTTTTGTAACGCTTCAGCTTCTTTCCGCGCTTGCAGTGTTATTCGTTCAAGTGTTTCAAGGTCATTATCGTTTAAAGCTTTGTCTAAATTATGTAATTGGTCTTTATAAATGCTCGCAATTTTGTATATCATTCTCTTCAAATGTCGTAAATCCGGAAAATGATGTGCCAAAATCTCAATGGCTAAAAAATTGGACTTTCATAGTTTAGGGTTTATGTAACAACCATGCGAATGACCAACTTTTCAGCATGCACTTTATTAGAACAGCTACTGATATGGTTGTTCAACTTATGTACGTTTTTTAATGAGCATTCGAACAAACGTTTGAAGAAATCCTGCAAATTATTCACAATTTCAACATCTTTTGTTTTACCAAGATAACTACAATGCCATGCTTTTGTTGTCTTCTTCGATTGCAATACAGGTAGAACGTTTATAGCTTTCCTTGCCGAATGCAGTATGATTCATTCAGAACCGCTGAAAGGATGGTATGAACTTTCCGCATAATATGATTCTGAAGAAGACGTATGTCTGGACTCTCCACACAAAGCATTAATCCTGTCCTCAACTTCTAAACATTCTGCTGTGCGCGTTAAGGAAACTTCCACTTTTTGTTTACAATCTTTCAACACTTTCCTCATTTTCAAAATGTACTTTTGCCTAATATGAAAACACCATTTTATTATACGCTCAGCTTCCAATCTACTTGCTTCTCCGGACGGCATATTAATAATTTTTTAAAGTTTTCTAATATGAGTTTCTTTGTTATTTTTGGTTGCTATATTGTTATTTGTTACAGCAATATTACGATACTTTTTTATTATTTGCAGAGCAGCACGACGTTTTGCTACTTTATTATAACCATCTCCTTTACGTATTTCACGATAATATACCTCCCGCTTTTTGGAGATAACTTCTTTATTTAGCCGATCATAATTTCTTTGTTTTCCGCATTTCGCTTCTTTATTTGCGGCATAATGCACTTGTGCCTTTTTAATTATACCTGCTTTATTGGCGTCATAATGCACTTTTCTCTTTTTTATTATACCTTCTCTATTTTCGTCATAATACATTTTTGCCTTTTGGATTATACCTTCTTTATTTAGCAGATAATAATTTTTTCGCTTTCCGCATTTCACTTCTTTATTTGCGTCATAATGCACTTTTTCTTTTTTATTATACCTTCTTTGTTTGCGTTATAATATTCATAACTATAAAGTTTTATGCTTTGCTCCCCCTTTTTACAATCTTTGCCCTGTTTCGTGTTACACTCCCCCTTCTTTGCTTTATAAACAGCTTTTCTTTTTAAATTAATTTCCTCTTTATGTTTTTTATAATAATCTTTAGAATAATTAGACATGTATTCCGTCCTACTACTTGGTGAGTATACATTGCTGATCTTTGACTTCAAAACCAATGATGGATCTGTCTGAATTACATTTTTTGTATATATGGTGACTTCTTTGTCACTAATTACTACATTTTGAACTGGGGATATTTTATTATCTGTTTCATTGGTAATGTCACTTTGAGCAATTTTAAATGGAGGATAATTTCCACAAGAGGGTTTTTTATTATGAATTGTATTACCAATTGCAGATTCATATTCTTATATACAACGTGTTAATTGTTGATCCTGAATGCATGGAAAATGTTGTATACGATTAGATTGGAACATTTTTATCAAATGTTGACGCATCAACGCATGATTGTACGTTACTTTGTCTGGTACTATATTGAATAATAACGAGACAGCAAATGCAATTGCAAAAACTCCGCAATCCCGAGTGTTAGGTTGAGCTTGTACATGTGGAAATTTAATAAATTCTTCGTGTATTGCACCGTCATGTTTGTTCAAAAAAGGGTATAACATCTCCAGAAAAATTTTATGATGTCTATGCAATTTCGAGGAATTAAAAGAATCATAAATATGAACTCTTCTTTCATCATGTTTATAGAAGCTACAAACCCAGTGTCCCCTGCATTGGTTCTAAACTTTTCGCATCGGTGCAAAATCTGTATGTGATCCTGATTTTCAGGAACTGGTTGAATTGTACCAGGCAATTGAATTCTCCACGTCTCGCGTGGTTTATAATTCGAGTTAGCTTCTAATAATTTATGAAAATATTCGATATGATCATCTGATAACCATTCGCCTTTACTGATAATTTGCATATTATGACAACTGAGTGGTAAGATATTAATAATACTGTTGCGAACACCCCTTGGATGGAAATCCAAGGCCCACTGGTGCTCGCGAGCGGGGCAAGAGGACAGTAAGAAGAAGGCGATCCGATCGATCGCCTGTCAAGCTGTCATTCGAAAGTCAGCCACCATCACTAGCAGACGTCTCAATATTGCATTCCGCCTAACTGATTGTATTCGTTACCCGTTCTTGTTCCATCCTTGTTACCCCCTTGTTAATGTTCTGTTATCGTTGCTGCTCAGTAAACTCGTGTTATGCCCTACCAAAATCGTAACAGAGACATATTATTAATTATAGACATGACGAATTATATTTTTATTTTTTATATTTCTAGTACATTACATAGTACAATAATATATATATATATATAAGCGTGGCGGTTATGCTATCGCGGACGCCCAACTTTATTGAAAGTTGTTATACTCGAGACGTGGCGCAGTGCAGCCTATCGAGCGATGTTATAAAAGAAACAAGTAAAGCTTATTATTATTATATACTCGGAGGAGCGCCCAGCAGCTCAGCGAGTGTACTTTACTTTTCTTTTTTTTAATATTCCAACCTATAAAAAACGAACAATTTGTAATAAACACTAAACTAATATCATACGTATTATTATATATAAATAAATGTAAACATTACTTACCAAATATAATATTTTCTCTTTTTCTTCTCCTACTAAGAATTGTTGAATTTCCTTCGAAGGAACTCGATACTAAAAAGATACACATTTCAATAAAGAAATAGGTTAGCAAAAATTTGCGCAGACTATTATTTTACACATGTAATGAAACAAACAATAACCTATTCGTTGAATATATGTTCGTTTCATTATGCGTACACCTTAATTAATAATAATGAAGCACACTTACATGCAAGAAAATCAGAAAGAATGTTCAGACGCCGGGTCATGCATGAGCTCCGGTCGTCCACTTTGTGTTTTGACGTGCCCGTCGGTCATATAGCGAGCCCTCCTCGTAAGTACCGACCGAGGAAATGTGCCACCGTTCACGTACCGCGTATGTGAATCTTCTTTACCCTTGCCTTTTAGTTACGCTTTCACATCAGCCTTATTATTTATTCGGTCCGGATCTCACATACATACAGTTAAATACTCATGTAGTATGAAAATACCATTTTGGCTTTTTGTCGAATGGGCTTTCGTTTTCGAGATATTATAATTTAAAGTTTCTAACGTACGTAGTAAACCAATTATATATCAGAGTTGGGCATTATCTAGATAAGAAAATTATTTAAATCATAAATCGAATAAAATATACTGTATCTTTATCCGTTATTCGAAGTTCGAATAACCCAAGAGTATCTTATTCGAAGCGCCAGCGGATGAAACGTTTATTCGACGGGAGTTCATTCGACGAGGCAACGGTAGTTTTTTTATTCGAAGGTCTTCCACTCTGAGGTTCGAATACTTGTTTCCACTTTACCTGTAACTTTATTCGAAGGTTTCGAATAATTTGGGCAGGCGCCTGGGTCGTTCAAGGGCTGAGGCGAGCGAGGCAGCGGTCCCCTGCTACGGTCGCCCGCCACGTATCACCAATTTTACAGAAATTAAAATTCTTTATTTTTCATCGTATCGATCTGAAAGTAACATCGATGGATTCCTGACATTCTCCCGATTAAAAGGACAAAATATCATGCAAAACGGACAATTTTTAACGAAGTAGGCTTTAAATTCTACAAACCAATTTTTCGTGTAACTTTGTTAATTATAGCCTGAATTATGTCGGATTTGGTGCCATTTTCATGGGGAAAACACTAAAACACAAGGAGTGGATTCATGACACTTTCGTAAAGTGCCGATGAGAGATATGGAAATCCACTTCTTAATGGTACAGGGTGATTCTGGAGCTACGCCCGTCAAAAAGATGCGGCCTGGTACCCCGTGGCAAGGACAATCTCCCGCAGTGCCTCGCCGAATTTTATGGCTTTCGACCCTCAAGAGGGTTGGAGTGCCTATTAAGAAGTGAGAAATCTTCGACTTCCGCATTTCTCATTAGATCTTTGCGAAAACGACGCCAATTGATTCCTTATGTTTCGCCGACGAAACTGATACCAAGAATGACGTGATTCGGAAAATAACGAAGGAAATTCCACGAAAAAGTCATTTCCATAGCCTTAAGGGAGGTTTCTGCCTTGTTGAGCCAAAAAATGTTCGATTCTTCACCAATTTTTTATGCAAAAAGTGTTAAATATAAAATGTTGATATTTGGTATGTTGACTAAGCGGTCTTTATTCAACATAAAAATATTTTTGAAACTTTGACAAAACATGGTAGTGAGGGTGGGAGGAGCCACGTATGTCGGTGCGCGGGCGATGACATTCCTCGCTTGCGGAAGTCCTAAGTCTCGGACAGGTGATCGGATTCACAAAAATGAAACATATTTTTACTCTGTACAATATTGTGTATAAGTTGACCCAGAATCAACAAGAAAAATTGGAAAATAAAACAATCGTGAGCGATCGAAGGGAAGTTGATACTTCTTACCAAAAATTTTTGCAGGTTTTTGTTCATTAAATGAAAACGTTTGAATATTTTTTGATAATTCTGGGTCAACTTATACACAATATTGTACAAAGTAAAAATATGTTTCATTTTTGAGAATCAGATCACCTGTCCGAGACTTAGGACTTCCGCAAGCGAGGAATGTCATCGCCCGCGCACCGACATACGTGGCTCCTCCCACTCCCACTACCATGTTTTGTCAAACATTAAAAAATATTTTTATATTCAATAAAGACCGCTTAGTCAACATACCAAATATCAACATTCTATATTTAATACTTTTCGCATAAAAAATTGATGAAAAATCGAATATTTTTTGGTCCAACAAGGCAGAAACCTCCCTTAAGCTAATTTCGTTAATAATAGTCCGATTTACATGAAATTTGTTGGGTTTTGTTTATTTAATCAGAGCGCGCTTCGCTCTGAGTGAGCTTACGAAGTTTGTCTTATTTTCTAATCGCATATAAACGCGGTTTGCATTTCAAGCGGCACGAAAACGGATTTCTCTCTCTCAGCACGTGTTGCCACACCGGACGCTACAGCGCGAAGCACTAGAAAGACCCATGACTCGCTACGAGGCGATGCAGCGCCCCCTGAAAAGCGCACGTGTGCATTGACCCTGGGATTAGCGCCAAATTTCAACACTCCCCCTTAATCCTTGGGTCAATGCGCTCACAATAATTTTCGCAACCCCAGTCGCTCCACACATTCATCATGCTTAATCTTAGATATCGCTTTCGTTAGAATATCCGCAGTCATCTCGCTGGTAGGTATATACTTTACAATTATTTCGCCTCGCTCTTGGGCTTCTCGCGAAAAATGATACCTAATATCGATATGTTTACTTCGCCCATGATACACGCTATTCTTGCACAATTGTATTGCACTTTGATTGTCGCAGTAGATTTCTGTTGCTCCATTTAATACCTGGTGGTGTCGCATATGTCTCGACAAATCCCTTACATATATTATTTCTTTGGTCGCATCTGAGAGAGCCATATACTCGGCTTCCATAGTAGAAAGTGCGACCGATTTTTGTTTTCTACTGTTCCAGCTAATCGGTCCCCCAGACAAATATATCACGTATCCCGTATTCGAACGCCTATTTATCGTATCTCCTCCCCAATCGGAGTCTACGTATGCCATTAAGCAGTCCTTTTCCTTAGTGTATTCTATTCTGTAATTTATCGTCCCTTTCAAATATCGCAATACCCGCTTTGCCATTTTCCAATAGATTAACTTCGGACTGTTGCAGAAACGACTCAAAAAGCTTGCTGCAAATGCTATGTCCGGTCTCGACGCGTTAGCGAGATAAATTAGACATCCTACGAGTTGCCTGTATGGTACATCTACTGTTTCATTTTCATCCTTTTCGCTTACGCTCTCTATCGCCGCGGTGTTAATATTTGTTTCTAAAGGGGTGCTTATCGGCTTACATTCACTCATCTCGAATCTTCGCAACGTATTTTCGATGTATCTTTGCTGCGTTATCGTTATATTTCCGAGATCGCCTTGTCTCTCTACACACATACCTAATATTTCTTTAACGTTACCGAGATCCTTCATTTTAAATTCACGCCCTAACTTTTGCTTTATTTCTATTACATTTGGTAAATTTGCTGACGCGATTAATAAATCATCGACATAAACAACGATTACAGTGTCCCGACTTTCATTCGAGTCTACATACACTACTGTATTCACTACTGTATTTTTGAATCCTAACCTAACTAAGCAGTCGTCTAATCGTCGATACCATTCGCGACCAGCTTGCTTTAACCCGTACAATGGCCTGTTTAGCTTGCAAACCTTTTCTTCTTGACCCGGTTTCACGAACATCTCAGGTTGTTCCATGTATATGTCGTCGTGAAGATCTCCCTGGATGTATGCTGTCACCACATCCAATTGGTGAACGTGCATTGCCCTGGTGACACTCGACGCTAGTAGGGTGCGTATCGTCTCCAGTCTCGCTACTGGTGCGAAGACTTCATCGAAGTCGACCCCTTCTCTCTGTTGATCGCCTCTAGCAACCAATCTAGCCTTATACTTTTCAATGGAGCCGTCCTGGTGTCTTTTGACCTTAAAAACCCATTTACATTTTAGTAGTTTTTTGCCTTTTGGTCTACTTACCAAGGTCCAAGTGTTATTCTCCATTAGGCCATTGTATTCCGTGCGAATAGCCTCTAGTCAGTCCTCTCGTTCCGACGTACTCATGGCTTCAGTTATTGTACTTGGTTCCTCAAGCACATTCTCTTCTTTAGGGTGCGTGTGGAATAATTTTCTTGGTCTGCCCCTTTTCCCAGTTCTTTCTATTCTGGGACGACCAGGGCCTCTGCGTGTCGTTGGTAATTCCGCTGTCGCTTGGGGCTCTTCTTGTTTTGGTCCATCTTCTTGTTGTTGGACTTCCTGTTCGTCGTCACTCTCGTCTGTGGTTGATTGCTTCAGGGGCATTTCGAAAAATCTCTCCTCGCTTTCGGGTAAATCTATCTCTTGATCTTCCAGGAATCTCACGTCTCTGTGTTCCTCCACAGTTCTGCTCCCTCTCTCCCATAGCCTATATGCTTTGGATTCTTCCGAGTAACCGACTAATACAAACTCCTTTCCCTTGGGCGCGAATTTGTTGTGTCTATGTTTTTTGTTTAATGCAATGACACGACTACCAAATATTCGCATAAATCCTACGTACGGTTTCTTTCCTGCCCATCCTTCGTAAGGTGTGTATTCATCCAAGGCTTTCGTTGGGCACCTGTTTCTAATGTACGCTGCTGCGTTAACAGCTTCTGCCCATAGGGTGAACGGGGCTTTGGCCTGTAGTAGCATGCATCTTGCCATTTCTACCAGTGTTCTATTTATTCTTTCGGCTACTCCATTTTGTTGCGGTGTGTATGCAACTGTTAGTTCCCTCGTTATTCCTTCATTTTTCAAGTAGGTTGTAAATTCTTTTGACAAATATTCTTTGGCATTGTCAGTGCGGAGCTTCGTTATGAATAGTCCTGTAAGTTTCTCCGCTTTGGATTTATATTCCTGGAATGCCTTGAATACATCTGACTTGTTCTTTAGCATGACGACTTCGGTATATCTTGTTTTGTCGTCGATGAAAGAAACGAAATATCTCGCTCCCCCTAGCGAGGCTACATGCATCGGACCACATATGTCACTATGCACAAGGCCCAGGGCTTTCTCTTCCCTTCTCGTTGAGGATCTGAAAGGTAATTGGTGAATTTTACATTTATCGCATACCACACACTTCTCAATTTGACCATCCATGATCTCGTTCATTCCTTGTACCATATTTTTCATCCTTTTGAGATCATTGAAGTTCAGATGTCCCAACCTGTTGTGCCATTTTGTCAAATTATTGTTGTGTATTTTTGACATGCCTGCGTACTCGGAAAAGTTCTCGTTGACCACATACAGCCCATTTGTCATTGTAGCCTTCATCGCTACAGATCCATCCTTTCTGGTTACGATAGCATATTCTTTTTTTAAATGTTACCTTATAACCATGTTTTGTGATGCTTGACAACGATAATAGATTATTTTTGAATTTTGGTACCAGCATTGCATCTTTTAACCTAATATCATTTGGTTTGTTGCCTTCCGTTCGTACTTTAATATTTACTTCTCCCTTTCCTTCTGACTTGACGCAGTCCTCCGCAGCTGTATATATCTTGGTTGTTTCTTTCCTATTCAACCCGTTGAATCTGCTGCTGTCATTACACATATGTGTTGTTGCGCCACTGTCTAGGCACCATGTGCCAGACATTGGGAGACCGGTGTTCAAAGCAACTGCTGTCATCGCATCATCTTTCCTTTCCATGTTTTTTCCTCTTGGAATGGATCTGCAATTCTTGGCCATGTGGCCTGTC